>JAHBCN010002508.1:0-89918 GCA_019359885.1 Listronotus oregonensis
ATGAATCCATTACAGCGTCTACTGTGAAATTGAGAAAAAATAAATCATATAAAAAATGATGTTTTTAAAGTTTGACAGGTAAGACCTTTTGTGTTGCTTCCAAAAACATATAGAAATGTTCTCTTAAACCTAAAGAACTAAATAGCGTCTACTGTGAGTGCTGGCAAGCCTCGCAATATTAAGAAAAAAATAAATCATATAAAAAATGATGTTTTTTTAAAGTTTGACAGCTAAGACCTTCCTCTGTTGCTTCCAAAACATATAGAAATGTCCTCTTAAACCTAAAGAACTAAATAGCGTCTACTGTGAGTGCTGGCAAGCCTCGCAATATTGAGAAAAAAATAAATCATATAAAAATTTACGTTTTTTTAAAGTTTGACAGCTAAGACCTTTCTGTGTTGCTTTCAAAAAACACAGAAATGTTTTCTTAAGCCTAACAAACTAAATGACGTCTACAGTTAGTGCTGGCAAGCCTTGCAAAATTGAGAAAAAAATAAATCATATAAAAAATTATGTTTTTTTAAAGTTTGACAGCTAAGACCTTCTTGTATTGCTTCCAAAAACATATAGAAATTTTCTCTTAAACCTAAAGAACTAAATCGCTTCTACTGTGAGTGCTGGCAAGCCTCGCAATATTGAGAAAAAAATAAAACATTTAAAAAATACTTTTTTTAAAGTTTGACAGCTTAGACCTTCCTGTGTTGCTTTCAAAAAAATATAAAAATGTTCTCTTAAACCTAAAAACCTAAATGGCGTTGCCCGTTAGTGCTGGCAAGCCTTGCAAAATTAAGAAAAAAAAAACATTTAAAAAATTACGTTTTTTAAAGTTTAACAGCTAAGACATTTCTGTGTTGCTTTCAAAAAAACATAGAAATGTTCTCTTAAGCCTAACAAACTAAATGGCGTCTACTGTTAGTGCTGGCAAGCTTTGCAAAGTTGAGAAAAAAAATTAAACATTTAAAAAATGAGTTTTTTTTTGAAGTTTGACAGCTAAGACCTTCCCGGTTGCTTTCAAAAAAATATAAAAATGTTCTCTTAAGCCTAACGAACTTAATGGCGTCTTTCGTTAGTGCTGGCAAGCCTTGCGAGATTGAGAAAAAGAAATATTTAGAATTTTTTTTTCTTAATTTTGCGAGGTTTGCCAACACCAACAGTAGACGCTATTTAGTTCTTTAGGCTTAAGAGAAAATTTCTTTATTTTTTTTTCGATTTTGCAAAGTTTGCCAGCACTAACAGTAGACGCCATTTAGTTCTTTAGGCCTAAGAGAACATTTTTATATTTTTTTGAAAGCAACACAGGAAGGTCTAAGCTGTCAAACTTTAAAAAAACATCATTTTTTATGTTTTACTTTTTTCTCAATTTTGCAGAGTTTGCCAGCACACAGTAGACGCCAATTAGTTCTTTAGGTTTAAAAGAATATTTCCATATTTTTTTGGAAGCAACACAAGAAAGTCTTAGCTGTAAAACTTTAAAAAAACGTCATTTTTTAAATGTTTTTTTTTCTTAATTTTGCAAGGCTTGCCAGCACTAACTATTAAACTTTAAAAAAACGTCATTTTTTATATGATTAATTTTTTTTCTCAATTTTGCGAGGCTTGTCAGCACTCACAGTAGACGCCATTTAGTTCTTTAGGTTTAAATGAACATTTTTATTTTTTTGGAAGCAACAAAAGAAGGTCTTAGCTGTCAAACTTTAAAAAAACGTCATTTTTTATATAATTTTTTTTTTCAATTTTGCGAGGCTTGCCAGCACTCACAGTAGACGTTATTTAGTTCTTTAGGTTTAAAAGAACATTTCGATATTTTTTTGGAAGCAACAAAAGAAGGTCTTAGCTGTCAAACTTTGAAAAAACGTCATTTTTTATATGATTAATTTTTTTTCTCAATTTTGCGAGACTTGCCAGCACTCACAGTAAGCGCTATTAAGTTTTTTATGTTTAAAAAAACATTTTTTATATGATTTATTTTTTTTTCTTAATTTTGCGAGGCTTGTCAGCACTCACAGTAGAGGCCATTTAGTTCTTTAGGTTTAAAAGAACTTTTCTATATGTTTTTGGAAGCAACACAAGAAGGTCTTAGCTGTCAAACTTTAAAAAATGTCATTTTTTATATGATTTTTTTTCTCAATTTTACGAGGCTTGCCAGCACTCACAGTAGACGCTTTTTAATTCTATAGGTTTAAAAGAACATTTCTATATTTTTTTGGAAGCAACACAAGAAGGTCTTAGCTGTCAAACTTTAAAAAAACGTCATTTTTTATAAGATTTTTTTTTCTCAATTTTGCGAGGCTTGTCAGCACTTACAGTAGACGCTATTTAGTTCTTTAGGTTTAAAAGAACATTTCTATATGTTTTTGGAAGCAACACAAGAAGGTCTTAGCTGTCAAACTTTAAAAAAGCGTTATTTTTTATATGATTTATTTTTTTTCTCAATTTTGCGAGGCTTGCCAGCACTCACAGTGAGCGCTATTTGGTTCTTTAGGTTTGGAAAAACATTTCTATATTTTTTTGGAAGCAACACAAGAAAGTCTTAGCTGTCAAACTTTAAAAAAACGTCATTTTTTATATGATTTATTTTTTTTTCTCAATTTTGCCAGTCTTGCCAGCACTCACAGTAGACGCCATTTAGTTCTTTAGGTTTAAAAAAACATTTCCAAATGTTTTTGGAAGCAACGCAAGAAGGTCTTAGCTATCAAACTTTAAAAAAACGTCATTTTTTATATGATTTATTTTTCTTCTCAATTTTGCGAGGCTTGCCTGCACTCACAGTAAGCGCTATTTAGTTATTTAGGTTTAAATGAACATTTATATATTTTTTTGGAAGCAACACAAGAAGGTCTTAGCTGTCAAACTTTAAAAGAACGTCATTCGTCGGGGCAAGTTGTTCATCAAGCCCCTATCATCACCGGAAATTTTACTAAATGTAGTTCTAGATTTGACGGTTCAAAAGACTCTGATGTGAAAGCATTTATAGACGCGATTGAAATCTATAAAGACTGTACGCAAATTACGGACGATAACGCGCTAAAAGGACTGCCCATGCTGCTTGACGGTTTCGCCGCGACGTGGTTTCAAGGTGTCAAAACAACCTTAACGACTTGGAAAGATGCAATAGACTTGCTAAAATCAACTTTCGGTCCGTGTAAGCCTCCGTATCGCATTTATCGCGAACTCTATTCTCAAGAGCAGGACTTAAAGACTAAAACTGATGTGTTTATCTGTAAGGCACATGCTATTCTGGCATAGTTACCTAGTGGAACTTTAACCGAACTTATTCAAATCGATATGGTATATGGCCTGTTACACAAAACAATTCGTGAAAAAGTGCCGCGTGATAAAGTGAACTCTTTTCAAGAGCTTTTAATACAAGCTCGCCTAGCCGAAGAAACTTTTGACAGTAATGATGATCGTAAATTTGTAGAACAAAAAGCGTTGTTCATATTGTAAAAATACTGGCCATACTATAGACGAGTGTCGTAAGCTGCAACTACATAAATCTACCGATGTAACCAATGCACATGCGCAGCAAGTTAATTTAGATAAATCAGTGGTTTCGAATAGTTCAAAGCAAGTTTCATCTATATCGTGTTACGGTTGTGGTAATCCAGGTTTTATTCGAAGTAACTGCCCAAAGTGTACTAAGAAAAATAACATAAATAAAGCTTCTGCTATGGCCACTGAATTTTTGTGCAGCTCTTTTGAACAAAACACGCCAAATTTTCGTCCACTGGTACCAGTTAACATTTTAGGACACAATGGTTATGCTTATATAGATACTGGTGCAAAATCAAGCGTTGCTGGGTCAATGCTAACGCAATTGTTACTTAAACATAACGTTCCATATACTGTGGCTAATGACCTTGACATGACTCTTGCTGATGGTGTAGGCAGAAAGGTTACAGCTTTTATTTTTGAACTTGACATTACGTTACAAAATAAAACTATACATATACGTTTGTTGGCCGTACCCGAACATGAAAATAGTCGCACACTTTTAGGTGTTGATTTTGTACAAGCTGCTAATATTATTCTTGATATACCAAACAATTTATATTATTTTGGTGAAAATCCAAATAAATGCTTTGATTTCTTTGCAGAAAGTGAAGTTTCTCTCCCAGTAAATACCATAGATTTTTCAGAGTTAAGAGAAAATGAAGGGTGTTCCTTGAATATGGAAGAAAAAGAAAAACTGAATACTTTACTAAGCAAAAATACAGAAATATTTAAACCAAGCAATGAGCCCACTCCATATGCTGAACATTCCATTGTTTTACTTGATGACAATCCAATGCCTCCTTACCGAATGTCCGAAGTCAAGAAGCAGCAACTTCGACAAGAATTGGATAAACTACTAGAAAGTTGTACGATAGAAGAATGCGAGTCACCATATGCTGCTCCGGTGGTTTTGGTACCCAAAAAAGATGGTGGAATACGCCTGACAGTTGACTTTAGGAAGTTGAATGCTATTACGAGAAAGGTAAATTGGCCATTACCTCGAATAGATGACCTTCTCCATGAAGCTAAGAAGACCAACTATATGACCACTCTCGATTTAAAAAGTGGGTATCACCAAGTGAGTGTAAAACCTTCTGATAGAGACAAAACTGCTTTTGTTACTCCTTTTGGTACCTTCAGGTACATTAGAATGCCCTTTGGCCTTTCTACGGCCCCAGCCACCTTCCAACGTTTAATGGATCGGTTTCGATCTGGCCTCCCTGATGTTTTCATGTTAGTTTATCTTGATGACTTAATTGTCATCTCTCCAAGTTTCTCACAACATATTAGTGATCTCCAAAATGTATTTTCCAGATTAAATCTATTCAAACTGAAACTAAATCGCCCAAAGTGTTCTTTCTGCTGCGATTCTGTACGATACCTTGGCCATATTATTTCCCCTCAGGGTATCCAACCTGATGATTCCAAAGTATCAGCCATCATGAATATGAAGCCTCCTAAAAATGTTAAACAACTTTTAAGTTTCCTTCAAACCTGCTCTTGGTTTCGTCGTTTTATCGACAATTTTGCCCAAATATCAAAACTCCTCTCATCCCTGACAAAGAAAAATGCACAGTGGCATTGGAGGGAGTCCCAGTCTGCATCCTTTAATCAGTTAAAAACTTTGCTAAGTACCGCCCCAATATTAAGACAAGCTGATGCCCTATATCCTAGGCACAGATTCAAGTAGCTATGCGCCAGGAGCATGTCTACTCCAGGGGGAGGGTGAGGATGAACGTCCCATAGAATATGCTTCAAGGTTGTTATCCCAAGCTGAGCAAAATTATAGTACCACAGAAAGGGAAGCTCTTGCCATATATATATATATATATATATATATATATATATATATATATATATATATATATATATATATATATATATATATATATATATATATATATATATATATATATATATATATATATATATTTTATATATATATATATATATATATATATATATATATATATATATATATATACAGGGTCTTCATTAATGTCTGTACACCACGTGACCAAAAATGTTGCGGGTTGCCTATTCAGAGGTTGCACAAAATTTAATAAAATATCCCTAGAAATACTCATTGGCGCCGTGCATTTTAAAATCGATTTTTAAATGTCCAAAATATTTTGTTTTTTTAAGGTTAGAAAATTTACCATTTATCATTTTTTTAATAATTGTAATTTGAACCAAGTTATTACAGCTTTTTGGATAATTTTTGTATGCATTTAGTTTAAGTCTCTTGTTTGTCAATAATTTAGTTTGCTAGATTTGGGTAGAAAAAATGTTAGTCAAGGAAACGAAGTCATGCACGAGGTATTTTTGTGGAGTAAAATGGATTTGAATGCGGTTTTTTATTTGATTCGTATCGACGTCTACAAACTTTGTAAACAAATTGAATTATTGGAATAGAAAAACTTTATTTCTGCATTAAAAAATGCATTTTAAGGTTTGCAGTTAGGTATAAAAAATGTATAACTGGGTAAATAATGATGGAAATGAGAATTTGATACTCGGGGTTTTTAAGGTGGCTGACATGCCGAATATGACATTGGCAAGGGTCTACGGAGTACCTGGTGCGCGCTGAGGATAGTGTAAACGTTAACTGGAATTTTACCACAGTTTGACTGACATTAGCAGGATTTGTTGTAAAACTTTAGAAGATGACGTTTACACCATCCTTAGCGCGCACCATACTCCAGCCTGCCAATGTCATATTGTGTTCAGCGACCTCGAAAACCCCTGAGTAACAAATTCGAGCCCATTTTCATCATTATTTACCTAGTTATAATTTTTTTATAATTGCTAATTTTAAAATGCATTTTTATAAGGCACAAATGCAGTTATTCATTTCCCATTAGTTAAATTTGTTCGCAAAGTTTCTATATGTTCATACGAATTGAATGCAAGGAACCGCATTCAAATCCATGTTACTGTACAAAAATACCTCTTAAGGCCTTTTCTGTGACTATTCAAGTCATGTAAACTTGTAGTTTACACAATTTATTTATATTATTTAAATAAAACTACTTGACTTAAAATGGTGGGCATTACTTAGATTTATTTGTACTTTATTAATAAATTAAATGTCAATTATTACATAATAAAAGAAATTAGGATAATTATTACATGCTAAAAGAAATTAAGATGCAACAATCTACAAAAAATTCCAATTATTTAAATATTATACTAAAATAAAAAGAAAGTATAGTTACATCACAATAAAATACAAGTAGTCATGCACAAACATTAAAATGTAATAAAACTTAAACAATAATTTTACAAATAGCTTTGCAGCCATGAGAGTCTTAGAGTATCTTTCTCTTTAAAATTTTTAAGTCAGTAATCAAAAATGAAGTTGGTGCCCAGGTATTCTTTAACGGAAAAAAAAAACTAAGTTATTGGGCAAGTATCATAATAACAAAGATAACAATAATTTAATAAGCGAATAACAATTAACACTATAGCAAGTGTTCAAAATGTCTTCCTTCATTTTCTAGACATATGTTGACTCTTCTTTTTAAATTATCAAACACATTGTGAATCTGGTCAACTGTAATGTGTCCTATCTCGGCTCGAATTGCTTCCTCCAGTTCATCAACATTGTGAGGTCTGTTTCTGAAGACCTTATTTTTTAAATATCCAAATAAAAAAAATCTAATGGCGTTAGATCTGGAGAACGAGGTGGCCATACATCTTTGCTAATTATTCTATCTTCATAAAATTCGGCTATGTATTGCAAAGTTGCCCGAGCTGTGTGTGCAGGAGCCCCATCTTGTTGAAAGTAGCCCCTCTGAAGTTCCTCATCATCAAGTTGCTCAAAAAATTCATGCAGAATATTATGGTACCTTTCAGCATTTACTGTATCGTAAAAAAATATTGGACCTATAATCCTTCTTCTCGAAATTGCTACCCAGACCCCTATTTTAATTGGGTGTAAACTTGTTTCGATAAAGGTATGTGGATTCTCCGTGGCCCAAGTTCAGTAGTTCTGACTATTTACATAACCGGACAAATGAAACCATGCTTCATCAGAGAAGAAAGTACGGTCCAAAACATCATCATTGTTAAGAATTTCATTAAACCATTGACAAAACTGCACCCTCTTTGCATAATCTGGTGGAAGAAGTTCTTGCAATACTGTGACCTTATATGGATGCATTTCTAATTTTTTGGTAAGTGCTTTATGGCAAGTACCAACAGACATTCCTAAAAAAATGTATGGCATTGTAAACATAAATTTCAATTTTTATTTAAAATAGTATCCTTACCGGTCTGAGTAGACAGCTTCTCTACCGATTTGTTAGGACTGTGCTCCATTCGGACACGCATATCTTCAAGGACAGGTTCTGTAAGCACGCTAGGCCTTCCAGTGGACTTTCCCTTACAAATGCAATGCTTGTTTTCAAAACGATTGATTAGCATACGTCTGTGATGAACAAATGTTTCATACTCAACAAGATTGTCAGGGAACCTTTCGCTAAACTGGTCCATGCAACTTTGGAGAGAATATGACCAAGATCCATCCTCATTACGAGTTGCACTTCTAAAATGTGCCATTATTATAAAGGCATCTTGTTCCGCAGTCCACATTTTAAACGTTTTCTAAAAATAAAAAACAGTTTTATTTACGTAACCTCAATAACAAAAACACATGTAACTTACCTTTAAAACCCGAAATATGCAAAGTAGCTCTGAAAAGAACTGTTTTAAGCTTGTAAAGTTCGTTTTTGAAAATAATTTAATCAAAAAAATCTAAAACTTTTCCAAATAAACTATCCAAAAACCAAATACGCCAACAATGACCGGTCTGTCAGTAATATCAGTCAAATCAGCTGTCAAACAGAGCTGTGTTGCCAACACTAATTTTTTCCTCATAAAAGGTGTGTTCTTTTGACCATTAACCTGCACTGATTATGATTTTTTAGAATTTTAACATTTTAGGAGGTTATTATAATCAGTAATTTTGACAAAAAGATTTTTGCTTTGTTCGGAGATTAGAAACTGGTAAATGGTCACAGAAAAAAAAATAAACGTAGGCAAAAATTTCTGAACTTTTTTCAACTTGGCAACCTGGTAAATAGGAAAGAAACCAAGCAGTGGAGCCACTTTTACAAACCAAAATCGCGTGGTCACGTGAGTTGTACAAACATTAATGAAGGCACTGTATATATATATATATATATATATATATATATATATATATATATATATATATATATATATATATATATATATATATATATATATATATATATATATATTTATATATATATATATATATAATATATATAATATTAGGCTTAGACTAGACTGCGTAATGGCCGCCCCGTTTCATAAAAAACAAATGATACGCATCTTATAATTTAAATAATGTAACTGTCAAAATTAGCGTGCATCTTATTTTTCGTTTAAAAACGCCTTCAACAAAAATTTGAGTTTTGATTATTTTAAGTATTTACAATAATGGCTCCTAATTATTTCAATGATGAAAAGGTGGATATGCTAGAAATTTATTTTAAATCTAACAGAAATACAGAAGCTGCAGCACTTGCATACAAAGAACAATTTCCGGAGCGGCAACAACCTAACCAAAACATATATATATATATATATATATATATATATATATATATATATATATATATATATATATATATATATATATATATATTATTTTTGTTAGTTCTTAGAGTTTCACGGATAGATGAATGTGAGTTGTTTTCATTCCGGGAGTATATCCGTTTGTCATTAGTTTTCCTTGCGGAAGTTTGCAGACGTTTCGCCAGATCGCACTTGGCATTTTCAATGCGTCTAACTGGTGTCAGAAGATTGACAATCTTCTGACACCAGTTAGACAGCATTGAAATGCCAAGTGCGATCTTGCAAACGTCTAAATTCCGCAAGGAAAACTAATGACAAACGGATATACTCCCGAATTTTTTAAAATCAATCATATATAATTATATATAATATATATATATATATATATATATATATATATATATATATATTATATATATATATATATATATATATATATATATATATATATATATATATATATATATATATATATATATATATATATATATATATATATATATATATATATATATATATATATATATATATATATATATATATATATATATATATATATATATATATATATATATATATATATATATATATATATATATATATATATATATATATATATATATATATATATATATATACAGGGTGTCCATTTAATACTCCGGTCTTCTATTGCAGCTTTATAGTTAATTTAATGAAAATTTTGATTCACGTTATGTTAATGATGATAAAGAAACTACTTTCTAAAAATAATTTGACTTATACAGGGTGTCCCAAAAAAGCGTGGCACATAATAATTATTTTTTTTCAAATGGAATGACCTACTTTTTTTTAATGGAATCGAATGCTTTGTTCAACCCTAAAATATTTTTGCTCTAAAATGCGACGTTGCCAAGCTACTGAATTTTTAATAATTTTTTTGCCGAAATCACTACTTTACTTAAAGTTTAATTCCTCCGTCATTTTTTATTTAATTTTACTGAAAGTTTGTAAAAACTTTAAACTGGGATCACTTCATCTTATAAGAGTGCAACTTTGTGAGTTCCGTATACAGAGTGTACAAAATTTATATTTAAATATCAATATTTTCAATTTTGTTTTACGCCATTTTTTTATCTAGTAGTATGTATCGATAGAGTATTCATTTACCTTTAAAATGATACCAACATGTAAACCTTTTATCTTTCCCAGTTTTTTAAATTGCAGTTAAACAAAAAATTAGCCGTTTTTCCCTTCAAATTAAAAATTTAAAAAGGTATTGTGATTAGTTGGCCATGATTTTTTTTGTTTTGGCTTCAATTGAGTAAGTGGGTGTCAGTTTTGACGTTTACTAAATAAGTATTAAGTTGCTCAACATTAAGAAAACTAATTCGAATTTTTTTAATAAAATTTTAAGATACAATAATTAACAAACTTTGTAAGAAAAGAAACTAATAATTTTAAATAGAAAACAGATCTTTAATCAACAACTGCTCAAAATGTCTACCATTTTGCTGCAAACACAGATTAAACCTATGTGAAAGAGATGATCTAACTTTTTGAAGCATAGCAGGGTAATACGCCTGAACGACTGTTGTATACGTTCCATCATATTTTCTCTAGTTGTGGCTTCAAAACGATACACGTCAGATTTAACGGTTCCTCACACAAAAAAATCCATTATGGTTAAGTCCGGCGATCTGGGTGGCCATGCAGTGGGGCCTAGAAGTAAAAAATTTAATAACAAAGGCCAGTTACTATGAAGTATTATAACGAACCTTGCCTTCCAATCCACTTCTCTGGAAATTGTTCCGAGATATGTTCCCTAACGTTTGCGCTGAAGTGAGCTGGCGCACCATCCAGTTGAAGCCACATCTGCTCTCTTACAAAGTCGGGAAGATGTTCTGTTAAGCGTGGAAAATCGTTTCTTAGGAAATTTAAGAAAGCTTCTCCGGTTACACTATTTTCAAAAAATACGGACCAACCACAAAGTCATGCACCACTCCACTCCAAACATTGATACTCCATTTGTGTTGATAATTACTAACATGCACTTTATGGGGATTTTGGTGTCGTAAAAATGAAAATTATGCCTGTTTACAAAACCATTTCTATGAAATGTACATTCGTCTGTAAATAAAACAAATTTAAAAAAATTCTCGTTTCTTGCTGCCTGTTGCTGTGCCCATCGACAAAATGTAATTCGTTTTTCATAATCGTTTTCAGTTAGTTCTTGATGCATTTGAACATGATAGGGATGGAACTTGTTTTGCTGAAGGCATTTTCCCACAGACGATTTTTAAATTCTAAATTTTTACTTAACTCTCTTACGCTAATTTCTGGTTTTCTTCATTTAAAACTCTTTTTGTTCTGGTTTTCTTTTCGTAAGCTATGCTTCCAGTACGATCGAATCTTTCTTTTAGTGACTGTAGCATTCTTTCATCAGGATGTCTGTTGTTTGGGTATTTTTGTGCATATACTCGTGAAGCCAACAAACAGTTCTCAAAACATTCACCAATAACGTAAATCATATTAACTAATTCTCTGTTAGAGTATTTCATTTTGTTTAAGAAATTACTATTTTTATTATTGTTGATTGTTAAACAACTTAATAATTACTTCGTAAACGTCAAAACTGACACCCACTTACTCAATTGAAGACAAAACAAAAAATCATGGCCAACTAATCACAATACCTTTTTAAATTTTTATTTTTAAGGGAAAAATGGCTAATTTTTTGTTTAACTGCAATTTAAAAAAAACTGGGGAAGATAAAGGTTTACATGTTGGTATCATTTTAAGGTAAATGAATACTCTATCGATACATACTACTAGATACAGGGCGTTCCATTTAAAAAATGGCGTAAAACAAAATTGAAAATATTGATATTTAAATATAAATTTTGTACACTCTGTATACGGAACTCACAAAGTTGCAGTCTTATAAGATGAAGTGATCCCAGTTTAAAGTTTTTACAAACTTTCAGTAAAATTAAATAAAAAATGACGGAGGAATTAAACTTTAAGTAAAGTAGTGATTTCGGCAAAAAAATTATTAAAAATTCAGTAGCTTGGCAACGTCGCATTTTAGAGCAAAAATATTTTAGGGTTGAACAAACCATTCGATAGTGCACTAATTCCATTAAAAAAAAGTAGGTCATTCCATTTGAAAAAAATAATTATTATTGCCACGCTTTTTTGGGACACCCTGTATAAGTCAAATTATTTTTAGAAAGTAGTTTCTTTATCATCATTAACATAACGTGAATCAACATTTTCATTAAATTAACGATAAAGCTGCAATAGAAGACCGGAGTATTAAATGGACACCCTGTATATATATATATATATATATATATATATATATTAATATATATATATATATATATATATATATATATATATATATATATATATATATATATATATATATATATATATATATATATATATATATATATATATATAATTTTATATATATATATATATATATATATATATATATATATATATATATATATATATATATATATATATATATATATATATATATATATATACAGGAACATTTGGTGTCAGAAGAGGAACGAAATCGTCAAGGAAGCCAAAGTGGTTAAAAAGAATTTTTGAATGCCTTGGCTAAACCTATAGAAGTTGCCTCAAGTAAACTACCTGATGCTATGCAAAACCTGGTGATTTAATTAAAAGCCCTCCTAAACAAGTGCAGGTTACTAGGCTGGAAGACGTTTTTTGAAGAAATTAAGACATTTTCTTCCTCTCTGAAAAGAATTTGGGAAAAACCAGCATAGTTTAACATCGAATAAATACTGGTGAAGCAGCGCCGATAAGGCAACCACCACGACGAATTTCTTTGGCTAAAAGAGACGAAGTTGAGTAGTTAATTGGAGACATGGAAAACCAAGGCATTATAGAACCATCCCAGAGTCCACGGTAATCTCCAGTAGTCCTGGTCAAGAAGAAAGATGGTGACTTCAGAAGACTTAATGATGTCACAAGGAAGGACAGTTTTCCATTACCAAGAATAGATGATACTCAAGATACGCTGACGGGATCAAAATGGTTTTCGACTTTAGACCTGAAAAGTGGCTATTGGCAAGTAGAACTTCATCCCGAAGATAAGAAAAAAATCGGCTTCTCGACAGGAACCGGACTGTGGCAGTTTAACGTTATGCCATTTGGTCTATGCAATGCTCTGCTACTTTTGAACGATTGATGGAGTTAACATTGTTCCAATGGTTTTTGTTCTCGCACTGCGGGTAGAATTCGGGGACGGACTTAAAATATTTGTTTTATTTCCAATAGGAGTTAACAGTATCGCATTCAGTATAGAAATCTAGTTAAGGTGGGTTAGGTAGGTATATTATATACAAATAAATAAAACATTTTATTGCGGTATTCGTATAATAATATTTTATTTAAAAATTACAAGGAACCAATATATCTAAAGAGTAGTAGGTAAAGAGGTTTTTATAGAAATGCTTATACCTGTATTATTGGTGTCTCCAAATAATTAATTTGTTTTTATTGATATTTTTTAAATTGCAATTGATTACTTTCAGGGTAAAATAGAGCCTTACTCTCAAATACAATTTTATAACAAATAAATTGGGAAAATTTTCACATGGATGACTAAAATCTAATACACTACATAATTCTACAAATTTGCTGCAAACATTATTTTGTGTTATACAATGTTCAAAATTTTCTTGAAATATTAATTCTATTTTACAAATAAAACCTACAAAGGCATCATTGGGCATTTTTAGGTTACCAAAAGTTGTCTTTTCTGTCTTTTGATATGCTTTAAAGAAGCAATAAAAAGATGAATCGTCTAATTCGCTATGATCCTTACTGTATTTGATACAAGTTTCACAGGAATGAATTTTGAGGCATTTATTGAAAAGATAGCCGCAAACGTACCGAACAAAATTTTTTTGTAACAGATCATATATCTTTTGAATAATCCGCAATGATTTTTTGATCGGGTTGCTCGGAAGTCATGTGTATCTGCTCCTCATGTCCAGCCGTTACGTCTGCAAAATCTTCCAGTCTGTGTAACATTGAATCAGAATCTGCCTCATAGTTTTCTGTATCTGAATAAAGCAAATTTGCACATTGTAATTTTCGGAAGATTCTGTGAAACTGTATAGGCGTCGGATCTGTTTCCCTTCTAATTTGTCCAAAATGGTTTTCCAAGGGATCCTGATTGAGTTTTTTTGTAAATAAATAATCGAAGCCGGCAATATTATGTAAGTAGTTATATAAGTTCAGGGTACTGTTTATGGAAATTTTAATACTGTTTGATTGATACATTTAATTTGTTTTGTTATATTTAATTTTTTTTGTCAAGTACTTCAATTTTTTCAAAAAAGTTCAAACAGTCTGTCAAAAATTTAATTTGGTAGGGTTGGTCTTTGAATGCAGCATTATATTTTTTTGAGGGAGAGGTTTGCAAAGAATTTAAAATATCGAATAGTTTATCGATTCTTTCAACAAATTCTACAGTTTCAGTGGCCTCTGGAGGAAGGCAGCCAAATCGAATGTAAAAAGTCATAGCGACATAGACAGAATGGCTGAACACTTGGGTCGCAAGTTTTACCTTCATTTTTTCGAAATTCGTCGGCTTTATATGGGAATCTGTTAGTTTATGGGCTGCCTTAACAGGAAACTTTTTATCTTGCTCTAAAAAACTTTCAATATATCGCCATGAAATTTTTTCCCATCTATGTAAAAATCGTATTTCATTAGCATGTTTCTAAGGGCTTTTATTAAATGTGAAACATCAAATGTATAAAATAGATGGTGACTTTGAAGATAAAACCCTGTATTATCTGGACAATACCCAGAAGACCTGATAATTGTATATTGTTAGAACCCATATCAGATGTTATAGCACAAACGTGAAGGCCAATGGTGTCTAATTTTTGAATGGCTTCTGTCAATATCTGTTCCAATAAATGAGCGGGACATGAAGTGTGGGCAAGAAAATATGCAAGAGGCTGTTTCCATTTAACATCAGTATGCACGAAGTCAAACTGGGCTTAAATTCCTTTTTTCCTTTGTTATCCATTGCCAATCCAATTACGCAGTCCTGGGAGAGATCATAGAATAAATTAGCCTTGATGCTTATTTCGTCTATACATATCAAGCAATATTTATTTTGTTTCTGAAAACAATCAGCCTTCTTCTTTAGCATGTTGAAAAATTGTGGATTATCCAACCCTAGTCTTATAGGAACAGCACGTATTTCTGTCAATAAAACATAAGGACTTGGACCAGCAAAGTATATGGACAAACACATATTTTTAAATTCTTTGCTGTAGCCGGCCCCTTGGTTTTTTCTGCCCTTGCGTTATTTGTACATTAATAAAATTAGCAACTTTAGCATTGCAAAATTTAAATGTTAGGGCTTTATATTTTTCCAAAGTTATCCCATCTTCTACATTGATAATTTGATTTTCAAGTATCTGCACTCGCTCACGCAACCATGTATTTTTTGCAGTCAAGGTTGCAATATCCTGTTTATATTTGTTTTTTTCTTGGAGAATTAAAACTCAAACTGGACGATGTTTGTGTAGATGCTGGAGACAAGAGGGGACTAGTAGTATTGTCTGTGGTATTGTTGTCAATCCAATCCTGTTCAATTTCAATCACGATAGGTTGATTATCTGTAAACATAAAATAAATAGGTACCTGAGTATCTAGTTAACATAAAAGCCATAAAAATCAAAGTAGACAAATTTTTTCTCCCTAGTCATATATGCGTAGCTGAAAATGTTAAAATAAATCCATGCATTAAGCAGGTATGCTAATAAATGGTCAGATCGTGTTCCTAATTAACAAATGCATCAATTATTGTGTTTCACAGAAATTTGGGTACCTACTAATAATAGGTACCTGTTTGTTACTTGATTAGGCTTAGGATCGATATTTTCCCATACGATTCTGCTGAATTATCCTAATATGTACATATTCTAGTATTTACCTGGAATAATTTGTGGTGTTTCTATTGTTGCTGGAACTAACAGTTTGTGCTCAAGAACCCGTATTTTCGCGGGAAGAAGTAGTGGCCTAGAGTACGAATGATCAGCGGCAATATGTCCTCTGGAACTTCCTTTAGGTAATGGAAATAATGTTGGGAGTGCATTCGCATTTAAACGTTCACGAAGATGATTTGTGAACATTCTTTGCTCAAAATGGTCTTCACAAAGCCTGTAACTTTTATGCAAGTTATCAAGTTTATCAGACAGTGTGTGGGTTTTCTGTATACCGTGTGGCCTAATGATCTTCCTTTACGCGTTAATAATACATCAAGGAACGCTAGCTTGTTGTTGTCCTCGATTTCCATCGTAAACTGTATATTTTCATGGATGCTGTTAATGTGTGTCAGAAATTCTTGCAGTTTATCTTGTCCATGGCTCCATATTGCAAAAGTGTCATCCACATATCTATACCAAACTTTTGGCTTGTAGGGGTACTGTACAAAACCAGTTGTTCGAACTTTTTCATGAAGAAATTTGCTACTACCGGGCTGAGAGGGCTTCCCATTGCTACTCCTTCAGTCTGTTCATAAATTTTGTTGTCCCATGTAAAAAAGGTGGTTGTCAAGCAATGTTTGAACAAATTGGAGATATCTTCTGGAAAGTGGTCATATATATATATATATATATGTTCCATTGCATCCTTTAGGGGCACTCTTGTAAAGAGGGATACCACATCGAGACTTACTAATATATCATTGTCTACAAGAACTTAGTCTATCTTCGAAATAAAATGGGTAGAATCCTTGACAAAGGAATCAGTCAGTCGGATGTGTGGTTGCAGAAGTGACGATGGCTGTTTAGCTAGATCATATGTCGGTGAACCGATAGCGCTTACAATGGGACGTAGCGGAATGTTGGCTTTGTGTATTTTTGGCAATCCATAGAGTCTTGGTATTGCAGCCTCACTTTAACAAACTGTTTTCTTTGTCGTTTTCTTGTTTTGATTACGCGTTGTGTTGGATCATTGCGTAATTCCTTATAACTGTTTGGATCCAGTAAATAATTTTTCTTTGCCTTGTAATCTGCGGTGTTTATTACGACAGTGGCATTTCCCTTATCTGCTGGTAAAACTAGGATACTGTCATCTTTGTTTAGATCTTGAATAGCTCTTAACTCCTTATGCTTTAGGTTACTCTTGGGTGGTTTGGCATTTTGTAAAATTCTTGCCGATTCAGTGCGTAGTTGCTGAGCTGTTTCTGCTGGCAGAGATCTTAGTGCAGATTCAAGATTTGCGATAATGTCTTCCTTTGGCACGTGTTTTGGAGTTATGGTAAAGTTTCCGCCTTTAGCAAGTACAGAGATCTCATCCGGAGACAAATTCCGATTGCTTATATTAATAACTGTTCTTTGAGTGTCTAGCGTTTGCTTTGGTCCTGTGTTTTTCGTTAATCTTTTAAATATACTTTTTTGGAGCCAGTGCTTTTTTGCATTTCATTTTCCATGCTTCTAAATGATATTGCATCAATTTTATCCCAGCCTGTTCGGTGGAGCTGTTGCTTAGCTGATAAAAGATTCCGTCAAGTCAATTAGACAATTGACGCCGGCCTAACAGCCCAAAAACCATTGAAACATTAGACAATGGCCACGAAAGCCTTTCACGGAGTTAACATTACGGGAACTAACTTGGAAAACATGCTTGGTATACCTAGATGACATTATTATTTTTGGAAAATCATTTAAAGACCATCTGAAAAATGTTGAAGAGGTTTTTCAGAAGCTAAGATTTGCGCAGCTAAAGCTTAGTCCAAAGAAATGTCACCTTTTCCAGAAATAAGTTAAATACTTAGGGCATATAATTACCGAAGAAGGCGTAAAAACAGATCCAAAGAAGACAGAAGCTATTCAAAATTGGTCTACACCAAAAAACAAGCATGAAATTAGAAGCTTCCTGGGACTGTGCACTTACTATAGAAGATTTACACTTGGATTTGCTGACATGGCGAGACCATTACATCGACTTACCGAGAACAACAAGAGCTATGAATGGACCAAAAATTGTGAGGCAGCCTTTACGCAACTGTAGAAAGCCCTTTGTAAACCTCCAGTGTTATCATATCCACAACCCAATCAAACGTTTATTGTGGACACTGATGCAAGCAACACTTTCATTGGAGGAATTTTGTCACAGGTACAAGATGGCCAAGAAAAAGTGATGTATTGTATTTCAGCAAAGTTCTTTCAAAACCTGAACGAAATTATCGTGTGACCAGAAAAGAACTGTTAGCTATCGTCAAATCTGTGGAACACTTCTATAAGTACCTTTATGGCCAGAAATTTTACCTGAGGACGGACCATGCATCACTCAAGTGGTTGCTTCAGTTCAAAAATTCTGAAGGTCAGATAGCGCGATGGTTACGACGTGTTCAAAAATACAATTTTAAAATTAAACATAAAAATGCTGACGCTCTGACGTGAAGAACAAGAAGATCCCGATGAATTTCACTGCCAAAGAACACGCATCCAGTGCTTTCAAGAATGGGACCCTAAAATCCTAGCTAAAGAACAACGAAAGGATCCTGATCTTGGAGATGTTGTAAAATGAAGAAAATTCAGCACACCCCCATATCAGAAAGTAGCTTCAAAGTCTCCGAGATATAAAGGGTACTGGGCCATATGGGACTCTTTGGGTATGAAAGGTGGACTATTGAAAAGAGCCTGGGAAAGTTCTGATGGCAAAACTCATACCTATCAAATAATACGACCAACCAAAAGGATTCCAGAAGTATTGAAAGCCTTGCACAATGGTATAGGAGGTGGCCATTTCGGAGTAATGAAGAGTCTTGAAAAGGTTTGAGAAAGGTTTTACTGGCAGTCGTGCCGATGTCAAAAACTGGTGCAGAAAGTGTAAGGACTGCGCCTCCAGCAAGGGACCTAAGACACGAAGCCAATGCAAGATGAAGCAAAACAATGTAGGAGCACCTTTTAAAAGAATTGCCATAGACACGCTATGCCAAATCATGAAGCTATTACTATTGCCGACGTACTATTTCAACAATGGATTTGCCGATATGGAGTACCAAGAGAAATACATACTGATCAAGGTAGAAACTTCGAGTCCGATCTATTTAAGAACCTCTGTAATCTTCTGGGAATCTATAAAATCAGAACCACATCTCTTCATCCCCAGTCAGATGGAATGGTCGAGAGATTTAACAGAACTCTTAATAATTACCTAAGGATTAAAGTAAATGACCAAGAAAGTAACTGGAACAACTGTATACAGCCGTTTTTAGTGGCCCATCGCTCCGCAGTTTACGAAACAACTGGAACGTCACCCGCAAAAGTCATTTTTGGAGCGGAGTTATGAAAAACCAGCAGAAGATTATGTAAGTCAGCTCAGTAAACAGTTGCAAGCAATACACGAAGGGGTGCGTAATAAGCTACAGAAAGAAAGTGAACGTATGAAGTCCCGCTATGACTTAAAAGCTAATCATCAGGGATTCCAGATCGATGAAAAAGTTTGGCTATACAATCCAAAAGAACCAAGGGGCGTTTATCGAAATTGCAGAAGTCATGGGACGGACCGTATAAAGTAGTGACCCGGCTTAATGATCTGGTGTATCGAATTCAGAAGAGCCCCATGCGAAGATGAAAGTTGTACATCTGGAACGGCTGTTCCGCTACCAAGATCGAGAAGATACTTGATCGAGACGATCAAAACTTGGGAGGGGGCAATTGTTTAGTTAATAGAATTGTAGAAGGTTAGAATTATTTATTTAGGTTAATAAAATAGATTGTGTAATAAAATGAGTAAAAAATGCAATAAGGATAAAATCTTAGTCTTAAGTATTATTTTTGCACATCAAAGATAGGAAATAAATCTGTAACAAGATTTTGGATAGAAATTTAGGATAAAGTAAGTTAACATAAAAAACGCATAATTAATATGTTAAAATTAAGTGACATATTTTGTAAATTAGTAAGATGTGAAATAAAAAACATTTTATATGTATTAGAGATTATTTTAATCATTCATAAAAAAAAAATCATATTAGTAAAATACATTTAAAAGTGCACACATACATAGTAATTTTATTGAATAAAAACATTTTGGTGCTAAGTGAAATGGAACTGGTTGATCGTGGAGTATTATTACTAGCTTGCAGAAATATTGTTTATGATTTCTTCTTTTCCTTTTACTTTAACATACACAAATTAGGCAGTTTTGGTTATATCTTTGACTACGGTGGAAGAGGTAAAGAGGATTATGTTCTAAAGCCCATTCAATGCAGTGATAATTATTTTTTAACCATAAAGCATTCTTGTGTAAGTCCGGAGAAAGACAATTTAAAGGAATAACAAATTTATATTTTAAGTTTAAAGGTAATATTATACATGTCATGCTTAAATGTTTGTTTCTATATTAAAAAATAGGAAATGAAAATTAAATCCATGCGGTGATAAAAACATTTAAAATTGCTTAACAATTTAAGTAAAATGATTATTTCTTAAAATTTTATCATGTAAAACAAGACAATAAGCAGACGTATTTTTATTATTAGGGTTGTTTTTTATTGAAGCCAAAGAAAATCCTCAGGAATATTTGCGTTGTTTACATTTGGAAACCAAGGGCATAAGGCTGGGATTAATTCAGTCCTTAAAAACACCAACTATCGTTGACCTTTTAGCGTACCATCGAAGAAATATGACTCGACCTGTATCATCTTCGTTGAGCTAATGAATACATTTTATTAGGATGGGTGATTTTTTTTTAATTCCTTCATACAGATGATTATCCAATTACGTAATCTAATGCTAGCTCCTAAGTGAGTTTATGAAGAATTTCTTCAATGTTTAAAATAATATTTAATTCCTTGGCCTCAGGAATTGAAGGGCGACCAGACCTAGGAAGATCTCGCACGTGTCCCGTCTCTCCAAATTTCTTCTCAATTTTGCTTATGGCGGACTGAGATATTTGAATGGCTGGATATTTTATATTAAATATTTCGCAAACTTTCCTATTTAACCATTTTGTTTTTTAAATATTCAATTTAGTTAGTAAAAGAACAATGTTATTTGATAATAATTATCAGTCAAAAAATGACAACTAATGACAACAAACGTGTCCGGCACCACAGTCACTTCTGCGGGGGCTGAGCACCTGCCGGACGCGTCTCCAGGTGGCAGATAGGAGAACGGACAGGTCTTCTCTGGAGAACTTAGTTAATGACTGGAATAAGTAGGGTGCAAGGGAATAAAATCCATCCAAAGCCTTTGCGAAAATGGTCGTCGCGGACCAACTCCCCAATCCCAGGTGAAACAGCATAAGCCGAGGGCTTCATGATTAAGGGGGAGCTCAATCGTTATTATGCGAACGGGGCGACACCCAGTTTAAATTAAGCCTTCTCCTGGCATGCGGCGCTCTGCCAGGAGTGACGGGTTACTTTCCTAGCTACTCGTGGGACAACCATGGAAAAAGCAGACAAAATAAAACTAAGGATGGACGGCCACGCTTATCCCAAACAACCAAGCACCGCCGCGGTAAACGCATCTGCAGTGCTAAACCTAAAAGAAGGAGGAAGGTGCGGGCAGAACAGAAAAAGGCTACTCCAGCCGCCGGTTCATCACAACCTTCCACTTCAAAACCAATGTCTAAGGGTAGCGACGCTGATTCTTCCTCTAAAAGAGGCACGGAACGCGTCACACCCACTGACAAAAAAAGTCACCGGTCGG
Organism: Listronotus oregonensis; assembly: GCA_019359885.1. Lineage (NCBI taxonomy): Eukaryota > Metazoa > Arthropoda > Insecta > Coleoptera > Curculionidae > Listronotus > Listronotus oregonensis. Next base: position 21,816 of record JAHBCN010002508.1, read on the forward strand.
GTTTGTCCACGGAGTTAACTCTTATTAGGCACCAAAAAAGACGGCGACAAGAAGTCGCACCTTTCCAACCTAAAAGCAGCTACAGTGAGGTGGCTACCAACCACCTTAGGGTAGCAATCATAGACAAAGACAACCCCTATGGCAAAATCACCGCCGACAAGGAGTCGGTTGTCAAAAAAATGCTTATGGGAGAGCAGCAGCAAAACCAAACCTCCCACATTTCGCACGTGGACCTACTCGGGGAAGATTATCAGAATCGTTTGCGATGAGTACCATGGAGTAATGCTTTTCTCTGGGTACTAGGAGAATCTGCTGGGGACAACAAAAATAACGAGACGATCTTACACCGACTTATAAGTCAGGATCTAGAGTCAATCTAGACCTTAAAGTAGCTAAATGGTGCATTTTTCACCATGAGGTAAAGACGACCCCTCCTCAAAGAATACAAAAAAGTCATAAGACAAAAATAAAGAGCGGCCTGGACATCCTACTGTAAGGAAATTGAAGATTTTTTTGATGCAGCTAGGCTCCAAAAAGCACTTAACAAAGATCCATATCAAGGTATAGGAAAATTGAAGAACGAGGATGGTTCCTACACAGTCAACGTTGAAGAAAGCTTCAACTGTCTGATTGCTACACACTTTCCGGGTTCCACCACTATAAAATCAGCAGACACAAAACATGTGGACGTGGATGTAGAGGTGATACCCACAAACAAAGACTGGCAAATAGCCTAAAAAATTATTGATCCTCCTTCAAATCACCAGGACCAGACGGCGTATATCCAGCCCTACTCCAGTGGGGAATGGAGATACTACTACCGAACCTGGTAGGGATTTTCAGGTCATCATTGGCCCTACGACACATCCCGAAGGCCTGGAGAGAAGTCAGAGTTGCCTTCATACCGAAACCAGGGAAGGCTGACTACAGTATCCCTAAATCATTTGGACCAATCAGCCTTACATCATTTCTCATGAAAACCATAGAGCGGCTGTGCGAAACTTATGTCAAAGATGTAGTGATTATCTTAAACCCTTACACCCAAACCAATAGCATACACTACAGGCAGATCAACGGAGACAGCACTATACGCAATCTTAAACAAAATCGAAAGATCAATGGACTACAAGGAGTGCGCCTTAGGTGTATTCGTAGACATAGAGGGGGCGTTTGACAAAATGATCTTTACCAAAATATCTCAGTCATACCCCACCAACAGTAAATGAATGGATAATGAATATGCGCTCTAAACGAGTTATAGAAATAAAGGCTGATGATGTTAAGGTCAGGAGCAAGGTAACGAAGGGTTGTCTACACTCTCCTTACTATGAAACATGGTTCTAGACAGCCTCTTGCGACGCCTCAACAACGAAAACCTATACACGATAGCATACGCGAGTAATATCCCTTAACACAGAATAACTGTTTACCATATAAATTATAACTATATAAATGCTGACTATGTATATTTTATATTATAAAAGAAATCATGTAATTAGTTCGGTAACATTAATTTCGTGTCAAAGCTTTATGCTGTTCGGTATTAATTGTTCACCTTAGTTTAAGAATAATATTATAAGTTATTAAGTTAAGTTTAGGCCTTTTTAGTAAATAAAAGTTTTTTTAAAACATACTTCGTCGAACTCCTCTTTATCGGTGTTCCGTTGTACGAAAGTGGTTTTTAAATCTTAACGCATTATCCGAACTTAAAGACCTTTCGGACTTGTCTTGCAAAAGTGAGTGCTGCGCTCCCGTGCCGTAAGTTCCCAAGGGATTACTTGAAGCACAAGTGAGAATCGAGCCACCCCAAGCGAGTTCCTGAAGGACTACGACGAAGAACATTGGACATTGGAGACACAAGTCAGCTACCGTGTTGTCAGCGACGCCGTAGATCCAGTTCCAAACCCCCGACGAAGGCAACCCCCAGACTTTAGCCAACTCAATCACGCCTTTATAGGAAGTCCTTTGGTGGTGCACCTCTGCGATACAAGCTTTATGGATTCATCCTTGATTGTATTGTAAGTGATTGTTGAATTGCCATTTATGTCTGATCGTTTAAAAAATATTTTGCTAAAAAATAGGGCCGCTTTAGGTTTAAGAATTTTGCCAAATATTGATTCAGAAAATTCTGACAGTGATTCAGATAGTTTAGATACAACTTTAACTCCAAGCGCTCAAGAAGAGTTAGTAAATTTATTAGGAAATTTAAGTTTAGATAACGACAAAAAAATGGAAAACCTAAGATTTCATTCTTCTCTTTTACCAACTTTTTCTGGTAACCAAGAACATTTAGAAAGTTTTATTTTATCAATTGATGAATTTTATGCATTTTACTATGGCAACGGCGAAGATCAAAAAAGAATGGTCTTAGCAGCCATAAAGTCAAAATTAGTTGATAATGCTCGACATTTTTTACTTACTCGGCCAGATTTAGACACCTGGTCTTCTATAAAATTAGCTTTAAGAAATAAGTTTAGCTATCCCATTACCTATCAAATTTTAATGCAACAATTGCAATATATAAAAATTAATAAGAACGAAAATATTTTAGAATTTGTTGACCGGCTTAAAACATTTGTTCAAAGAATTATTTCAAAAATCCAAGCCGAAGTAATTGAGGAAAACTCTAAACAAATTTTAATTAACCAAATAGAAAATACTTTCGTTCTTATTTTAACTGCAAACTCGCCTCAAACTTTAAAAACCATGTTGATGATTCAGCATCCAAAAACTCTTGGAGATGCTTTTAATTGTGTAGTAAATTACAACATGATAGAATCGCAAGTAAATTTTGCTAATAATTATTCAACTTTGCAACATACTAACAATAGACAAAATAATAATAATAATAATTTGAATAGAATGAGTAAGCCATTCCATTCCCAACCCCCTATGCAACCATTACTATTCCCCTCTCAAGCCAATAATTCCAGACCATTTCCCAGTCAACCAATTAATATTCAACCCCGACCAGTCCAAAGGCATTACCCTACAAATGCCCAGGTTTTTGGTAAACAATTAAAACCTGCACCTGCACAGTCCCGACCCTCTCAATATAACGCCCCTGTTCCCATGTCAACCTCTACTGCTGGACCGTCCCGAATGCAACAACAGAGACAACCTGTAACAAACTATCCAAACTTTTTTCCAGCTACAGGACCCAGAAATTTCGTCTCCCAAGAATTATCTAATGTAGAAATTAACCCAAATTTTGACCCGTACCAACCCTTAGAATTTTCTCAAGAATACGACCCATACTGTAGTTATCCCGAGGAACAACTTTATGCTTCAATGGCAGATAACAATCATTACAACCAAAGCCTTTCTGACCAAACTCCAACCCTTGAACAAAATTCTGAGAATACTCAAGAAAATTTTGAAAATTTTCCCAACGTAGCCTCCGATCAAGCATTAACCTAAATAACATTGCCCAAAAATCGAGCTACCATATTTTTTCCTTCCCGAAAAACAAATCACTGTACTAATCGACTCCGGCGCATCCGACTCAATTATTTCCCCAAAAATAGCTAACTTATATCCCAAAAATCTATTTTACGAACCGTTTGAAGTTACTGCGTGTAAACAAACTTACAAGGAAAATAAAAATCTCAAAATTCCCCTTTTAGAAGAATTAGGTGTTAACCAAATTTTTAAACTACGTGTTTTAAATTGGCATAACGACTTTGACGCACTTATAGGTACTAAGTAACTATGAAAATAAAACACTGACCTTAAAGGATATTAAAATACCCTTTTCCCTTGCCTATAATAAACCACTAACACAACCTGTCAAAAATTTTAATAATAATTTTCTTGTTATTCCCGTTAATTACGAAAAAGGTACAGCCATTCTTCCCTCATTTTCAGTAGCAGAACACATAATTCCGGACTCACTTATCGAAGTAAAAAACGGCTTCTGCAAAATACCCAATCCAGCACCCAATGTCAATATTAACTTTCACCAAAGAGTAAAGGTTATCCCCCAGGACCAATTCGAATTGCTCGACCCTTCTTCTAACATGCCAGAAAAATTCAACCCCGAAAAACTTCTTAGACTTGACCACCTTACTCCACTAGAAAAATCAACAATTTTACCACTTTGTCATGAATTCAAGAGCATTATGTACCACGAAAATTGTGACCTTCCCTTTACTAGTCAAACTAAACACGTTATTCGAACAAAAGATGATCGCCCAGTATATGTTAAGTCTTTTAGGCATCCTCCTGCTATGAACCGAGAAATTCAAGCCCAAATTCAAAAATTATTGGACAACAAAATAATTCGCCCTTCTATCTCTCCCTATTCTGCACCCGTCTGGATAGTTCCAAAGAAGCCTGACGCTTCTGGAAACCGGAAATTTAGATTGGTGATTGACTACCGCAGTTTAAATAACGTGACCTTGGAAGAAAAATGGACTTTGCCCCGAATAGAAGAGATTCTAGATAACCTTGGAAAGTGTACTTACTTTACCACCCTTGATCTAGCCCAAGGCTTTCATCAAATCGAGATGGACGAAGGCTCCATTGAAAAAACAGCTTTCACAGTCAACAACGGCCATTACGAATATTTGCGCATGCCTTTTGGTCTCCGTAACGGTCCCGCGACATTCCAAAGAATGATGGATGAAATTTTGCGCGATTATCTCTATAAATTTTGTTTCGTCTATATGGATGACGTAGTCATCTTCTCAAAATCCTTGTCAGAACACATAGACCATATCCGAATAATCTTCAAAAAATTAAAGGAAGTCAATCTTAAAATCCAACCCGAAAAATCAGAATTTTTGTGTAAGGAAGTTGCATTCCTTGGACACATCATTACTCCAGAAGGAATAAAGCCAAATCCTTCAAAAATTAAAGCCATCCAAAGATACCCTATGCCCAAAACACAAAAGGAAATAAAAGCTTTCCTAGGCTTAGTAGGCTACTACCGCCGATTCATTAAAAACTTTTCAAAAATAACCTTTCCTATAACAAAATGTCTTCGAAAAAACAGTGAAAAAAATATTGGTAATCAAGAATTCCGAGAAGCCTTTTTAAAATGCATAGAACTTATTACCTACTCCCCTGTTTTACAATACCCCGATTTCTCCAAACCATTTAAACTGACAACAGATGCCAGCAATATAAGTATAGGCAGTGTTTTATCCCAAAACGACCACCCAATTGCCTTTTATTCTCGCACCCTTAATTCTGCAGAGAAAAATTTTTCGACCATCGAGAAAGAGTTGCTTTCAATTGTCGATTCTACAAAACAATTTCGCTGCTACCTTTGGGGTCAAAAATTCCTAATAGAATGTGACCATAATCCCCTAGTATGGCTTTCCAAAATTAAAGAACCCAATTCCCGCCTAACCCGATGGAGACTTAAATTAGAGGAATTTAACTTTGAAATAAAATACAAAAAAGGCAAAAATAATGTTGTAGCAGACGCTCTGTCTCGTATACAACTTAATACTAACGAAACCACTGACCCAGTTGACGTAATAGACTGTGCCTAACGTCCCTAACGCCGACAATACTGTTGCCAATCTTAGTGACTTTGACCTTGCGGACTTCGTGCTAAACGAAAAATACAATGACGTAATAACTGACGTAGTATCTTCTACACCACCTCAAGAAACTAGACATAACCAAATAGACAACACCTCTGACGTCACTGTTCATTCTAACAATGACACTCAGGGCAAACGACTACCCATCTCAGAACTACCCCTTAACTATGCCACAAACCGCCTTGTAATTGAATACGGCAAAGAATATAAACATTCCTATACAAAACCCTTCAATAAAAACCATCACTTTGTACGTATTGTAAAAGAGGATAGACAAGAACACCTTCTAAAAATATTAAAAGAAATTATAAGACCTGATCTTACTTTTACTACCTTTATCCCAAATTTAGAACTAAAGATCGAATTTGAACGAATAATCTCGGCAAACTTAAATACAAACGCAAAGTTAATATTTTCAAACATTTATTTAATGGACGTTACCAACCCCGAGCAACAAAAAGAAATAATCTCAAATTACCACCAAAATACACATAATGGCATTACAGAATCATATAACCATATAAAACAAAAGTACTATTGGCCCAAATTAAGAGATTCTATTACAAGTTTTATAAATAAATGCGAAATATGCCTACAAAATAAATACGAAAGACACCCCTATAATATTGCATACGAAGGCCCCCTACTAGCCGAAAAACCTTTTAAGACTATACATCTTGACATATTTCAATTTTCAAATTGCCAGTTTCTTACCATAATAGATTCCTTCTCCAAATATGCCCAAGCACTTAAGGTGTACAAGCTCCCTAATAATGGTTTTTATATAGAAGAAATATCACCCTCATTAGTTATAGATCATTTTCATAGCACATATATTCCATTTAATATTTCTCATGTAAAATTTACATTGTCTCAATTATTAAGCAATATTTTAATTTTAGAACCTATGGTGAACAAGCAAAACAATAATTTCACAAAAAATCAATTTTTCCATGTATTTAAAGCATTAAATAACACTTACGACACATGAATTAAATAATCGTAAGAAACGAGGGTTAATAAACCTTCTCGGTAGTGGTGTCAAATTAATTACTGGTAACCTAGACGCTAATGACTTAGAAATGATTACACAAAACTTGGAAATTTTAAAGCATAATCAACTAAATTCGATGCATAAGATTAATGACCTTAGTTCATTCGCAGGTAATATTATGACTAAATTTGAAGAAAACATAAACATTATAAATGAGAACTCAAAGACTATTAGAGCTGAACTTTCAAAATTAAATAACGAAATTAATTTAATCTTATCATTACAAGACCAATACCTACAAATAAACAATTTAAATCAATTTTTGGAAAAACTGTTAAGAATTTTCTCCTTTGCACATTTAGAAACTTTAGATCTCGAGATATTTAGCCTAGATGAAATTAACGAAATTTGGCAATATTTAAATATACATTATCCTAAAAACGCCCTATGGTCAATAAAACATATATCAGAGTTAACTTTAATTTGCAAAACCGGTCTCCTAATATCAAATGAAATGGCAATCCTCGCAATCAAAATACCAATTTTCGAACGAAACTTATGTAACTTAAAAATTGTATATCCTATACCAAGTAATGAATCAAAAATTTTAATTAGCCCTAGTAAATATTACTGTAACGAATTATGGTACAAAAATTGTAGAGATAAATTCAAGATGGATATGCTCTAGTCCACTTGTTAACAGCTGTTCCTTAATGAAAAATTGTCAGTACGCAACTGTACAAAATAATTACCAGGTGCACACCCTAACTTACAAAAACTCTTTGCTGTTATGCACAAAGACATCAGAAACTGTCTATGAAGACTGCTTTCAATTTCAAAAAGAAACCCTTCAAGGCTGCTCCCTTATTCAAAGCCAGTGTGACGTCATCGTCAATCAAAGAAAATACTCTTTAGTAATAAACAACATTTCAACCACATATCCAGAGGCAACAATTCTTAAGCAAACTAATTTTTTCATAAATCTCCAAATAAGACACCTGGAAGACCCAACAAAAATCCAAGAAGATCTTTTAGAACCGATTAAATTCGAAAATCTAACCCTCCAACCACAAACACATTACTATTTTATATTTTCAATTATAAGCATTATTTTTGTATGTAGTTTAAGTATTGTTATATATCAGTGGAGGAAGCATAAACTCTTAAAAGCCATCCCCATTAAAACACTCGAGAAAATTATCAACGAGGACGTTGAAAGAACTCAGGGTGGAGGAGTAATATCCCTTAACACAGAATAACTGTTTACCATATAAATTATAACTATATAAATGCTGACTATGTATATTTTATATTATAAAAGAAATCATGTAATTAGTTCGGTAACATTAATTTCGTGTCAAAGCTTTATGCTGTTCGGTATTAATTGTTCACCTTAGTTTAAGAATAATATTATAAGTTATTAAGTTAAGTTTAGGCCTTTTTAGTAAATAAAAGTTTTTTTAAAACATACTTCGTCGAACTCCTCATTTAACTCGAGGATGACGTGGTAATTTTGCTAACAGGCAAATTCCTGAATGTAATTTGCGATAGAATGCATCATGTTCTTAGGAAGTTGGAACAGTGGTGCGTTAAAAACGCTTTATCTGTAAATCCCAAGAAAACAGAAATGGTTCTGCTTACGAAGAAAAAAAAATTAGGGAACTTGACAGCACCCGTTCTTTTCAATACTAAACTGAGCTTCTCAACAGAGGTCAAATACCTTGGTATTACCTTTGACAGTAAGCTAACATGGAATTCTTACTTGGAGAACAGAACAAAGAAAGCATATATTTTATTTGGTCAATGGCGCAGAACCATAGGGAAGACTTGGATATTCTCTTCCAAAGTAGCACATTGGATCTACACGGCCATAATAAGATCCATGGTAACTTACGGTTCCATAGTGTGGTGGTCCAAAACGAAACAGAACACGGCAAAACATAGATCAAATTTAAAGAATAGCATGTTTAAACATTACAGCTATAAAGACTACACCGACTAGAGCCATGGAGGTGATACTGAATCTCACCCCCCTTGATATATTTGTAAGGGAAGTGGCTTTGATGACTCTAACACGCCTCCGCGTCGTCGGTCTAGACACTAATGTAGGCACTGGCTCAACTGGACAACGCCTGTGGAGGGATGTTACAGGGGAACTTCCAATTCTACAGCCAAGAGCAGACTTAGTTGAAGCAAGGTTCGTTATCAATAAACCCTAGACTATCAACATAAAGGGAACAATACCAATAAAAGGCGAGTTCATTAGCCTAAGACCAAGGTGGGCACAGGCTGTGGCATGTACTCACCAACCATAAACCTGAAAATCGGATGGACAATGAGCGCCGAATCCAGTGTGTTTATACAGATAGTAGGCAAGCATTACTAGCCCTGAATAGATCACGCATTACTTCGGGACTTGTACTAGAAAGTTATTAAGCCCTGACTAACATCTCTCTAAATAATGTGGTCAACCTAGCCTGGATCAAGGGACATGACATATCTAAAGGTAATCATACCGCTCTCGCCAGGGCGGATGCGGGACGGAAACTAGTTGATTCCGTCCCCATCACTCGATTGAAAACAACAGCGATTAAAGAGATCATTAAATAATACTCCCATCGACTGTTTAAAGAAAAATGGGATGATACTACGAACTGCAACTTCGCAAAAATAATGCTGAGCTATCCAGACAAGTCAATAGCAAAAAAAAACCTTATGATGTCCAGAAGGAACCTCCGAACACTAACGGGCGTTCTAACTGGCCACTGTGGGCTACGAGGACACCTATTGAAAATAGGGTCTAATGGACACAGGATTATGTAGAGGCTGTAAACAAGAAAATAAGACCGTGGAACACATTTTTTGCTATTGTCCCGCCCTAACATTTGAACGGAACTCCATGCTGGGCACGAACTGGCCATTACTGGCCGAGGTCTGGTACAGTGGTATATTACCTCTCTTTAAACATTCAGACCAGAGACAACAAACGTGAACGACTGGTCTAACCTATTTAAATAACAATTAAACGAAAAATACTAATATTTTGTAATCGAAAATTTCTCGCTAATCCTTTACTTTGAGAATAGGACATACTAAATAAAATATGTCTAGAATGTTCCGGTAAATCCCAAAAATGCAATAATATACGTTAAAAAAATATGATCTGATATCTTTCAAATAATAAATCCTGCATAAATGGTGTAAGTGTCGAAAAATGCGGCATTTGGTAAGTTACTGTTTTAGCATTTTTACTAAAATTAATTACTTGAATTTTTTTAATGGAGATTATAAGACCATATATATTGACACTCACTTAGTCATGAGTCAATGAATTAAACACAGTTACTAAATAGTTGCTAAACTCATGTACTACCTTTAAGATTTCATGATTAGGAAAAATTGACTATATAATTGTAAATTAAAAGACATATAAGTAGTTGTACACTTGGCTATATAGCTCAGATCAGTAAAAAAGCCAAAAAAAAAGGAAACTTTACTTTCTTTTATGTAAGTTTTATGTTCTACGGTAGATGGAGCGGCCTACATACCTAAATAAGAGAGCTGATAAAAAGGCGGGAAATGTACAGTACAAACCCAAAATCATCAAGAAGGTGGTAATTTTAGCTTTTCCAGAATCAGTAGATCGACAACTTCTATATGAAATTAAATTTTTATTTGTAGCTTTGCAGCAAAGAGAGTAAAAAAGGGTAGATCACTAGTTCGAGAAGTGGCATAATTTGAATCAAGCGTTTTTGGGATTTTACGTTACGTGCACTACCACTTCAAAGTTAAAAATCGATAATGCAAATATCAAAAGGAATGTGTTAAGTTTACAGCCCACTTGATTAAAGTCCCTAAGATATTTACCAGGTAAAATATTGAACAACACATGAGTAGATGACATTAAATAAGAATTTTACTGCTATCTAGGACACCAAGCATGTTTTTCAAGTTTGCCCTCGTAATGTTAACTCCATAAAACGTTTAAAAGTAGCAGGGACATTACATAAACTAAATGATATTAAATTACCACAATCTGTTCTGGTCAAAAAGGCAGATGTTTCCTTTCTTCCGAATGAAGTCACTTGCCAATAGCCATTTTTTAGGTCCAAAATCGATGATCCTGTCAAAGTATCGTCATTTCTTTGTAAAGGAAAACTCTCCTTCTTCGGGTCGTCATTAAGTCTTTCAAAGGCACAAAATCCATTAGCGCGATCTTTTTTCTTAATTAGAAGTACTCTGGGATGGTTCTACAATACCTTGGTTTTGCATATTATCTTAACTTCCTCTCATTTAGCTAAAGAAATTCGTCTCAGATTATATTATTCGATGGTAAACTATGCTAGTTTTTTCCAGATTATTTTTGGACAGAGAGCATAAAATTATTATAAAACGTTTCTTTTTTCATTTTTAATGGTTCGTATTTGTTTTTTGGGCCACCAAATTCGAATATAATATTAGAAATCACATTTGAGGGCTTAAAACGGCTAAATTTACCCATTTTTACCCCCTACACCCCTAAAGTCTAAGATGGCGACCGTTGAGCATGATGCTTTTGAGCTCCCAAACAAAAAGTGCAAAAAGTGCCGCAATATGTCAGTAAATGGTTTAAAATGTGTGTACAGTTATGCATCGAGGTTGCATTAAATACTTTAGTGAAATCCAAAAATTAAGTGATACAAGAATAATTTGCTGTGAAAGTAAACAATCGTAGAACAAAGTAAATTTAAACATGCCGGATCCTGACGGTGAAAGTTCGGGAAATAGCACCTTTTGTAGCGCAAGTGAGAACGCTGAGGATTCAGAGGCTGAAATAGCAGTTTTAAGGCAAGTTCTTAAAGAAACTCTTAAGTTAAAATATAAAAACTTAAATAAACATCACAAAAAAAACTATAAGTAATGCCAAAATAAAGTTCAATGACCGATTGCTTGAACGATCGGAAAACATAAACAAAACAGCGTGGTCAATAATAAATACAAATAGAGAAAAAAATACATTCCATTGTCCGGCAGATTTTATGAACCCAAATACCAATAATTTTAGCAGTAGTAGTAATAAAAACAAAATTTTATGCGATAAATTTAACCAACATTTTTCTTCATCAGTAAATAAAATTGCAAATGATTTAAAGAGTAATAAGCGGAAACACTTTCCCAAATATACAAATAAAACATTTTTTCTAACGCCTACTACGTATATCCAAGTGTATAATGAGGCAATAATAGGCATTTTTACGATTTAAGTAAGGCTTTTGACGTAATAAACAGTAAAATTCTAAAGAAAAAGCTTAAGTCTTATGGTATATATGGACCTCCTTTAGAATGGATAATATCATATATAACAGATAGGCAACAATATGTCCAGCTTACTGCCAGGAACGGTGAATGCGAAAACTTTGCCTATAAGTCTGACACTCTTTCCCTAAAGTTTGGAGTACCCAAGGGTGGAATATTGTCTCCACTTCTTTTTTTAATATTTTGTAATGATCTTTCAGAACATCTGAGCAAAAATAGCGATGTGCATATCTGTCAGTTTGCAGATGACACTTCTGTTGTAGTTAGGGATCGCTCATATACAGGGGCAGTTAAGACCGCAAATAGAGTATCAAAAGAGTATTTTACTTGGTGCCAAGAAAATGGGCTCTTACTAAATAAGTCAGTCGTTATCCAATTTAAAAGTAGTAACAAACTAGACAAAAATCCACAGAGTTCGCTAATAAAACCCAATCAAAATTCCATCAAAAACGAAGAAAATACAAAATTTCTTGGCTTAAACCTAGAAAGTAAACTTTCGTGGGACTTACACATAGAACAACTAGCAAATAGTTTGGCAACATCGTGTTTTGTGGTAAATAATTTGGGAAAACAGGTAAATAAAGATGTAGTACTCCTGTACATAAATGCGTGTGTCCAGAGCAGACTAGCATATGGTATCACTGCTTGGGGTTCTTTGTCAGGAATAAATAGATTACTAGTTCTTCAAAAGCGTATGTTGAGATCTTTGGAGGGAGTCACCTTCCTGGAGCATGCTGCTCCTCTATTTAAAAAGTATAAAGTGATGACAGTATATTCACTCTAATTCTATTAAATTTTGTAAAAAACACCAACACTATTTTCCTACAAATTCTCAGTTTAATGTTAATGTTTTTAGAAAACCCTTTGTATTCTCATTTGGATTACTTTAATCTCATATTAATATAAATAACTATTCTTGTAAGGTTTTATTTTCCTCTGGTGGCTTTTTATGTTTCTATGTCTCTTGTTCGTGTAATAATGTGTACAATATATTTACGTTGTTTATTTTAATTTGTTATTGCATTTTGTAATTTTAAGTAATTGAATTTGGGTATATTAATATTTATTGTTATTAGGTTTAGTTAGTTTGATAATTGACGCATGTTTTGTTCTAAATAATGGAACTTATGTAATGAAGAATAGAAATAAATAAATAAAACATACATTTCGCTAAAAAGTTTTTTTTCCATTTTTAATGGTACATATAGGTTTTTTCTCGGGTTTTTTGGATCACCGAATTTAAATATAATATTTGAAATTACATTTTTGAGCTTAGAAGGGTTGATTACACCCTTTTCTTACACCCTACATCTCTAAGAAATACGTTTCGCTAAAAAAAAATCCCGTTTTAAATAGTAGATATAGGTTTTTTGGGCCACTGAATTCAAATATAAAATCAGAAATTACATTTAATGGCTTGGAAGGGTATATTTAATTCATCCTTTTTTTACCCCCTTCACTCCTAAAAGATTCATTTTGCTAAAATAATGTTGTTCCCCATTTTTAATGGTACATACAGGTTTTTTGGGCCACTGAATTCGAATATAATATTAAAAATTACATTAAAGGGCTTAATTCACCTTGTTTACCATCTTCTTTCCTAAAACATATATTTTGCTAAAAAAAGTTTTTTCGTCTTTTTAATGGTATAGGTTTTTTTGGGCCACTGAATTTAAATTTGAAGTCAGAAATTATAATAAAAGAAGTTAACTACCCCTATTTTTATCTCTCTTACGCCCTAAATTTATTGGATCGATGAATTTAAAACTAGCCCAAAAAACCTATATGTACCATTAAAAATGGGAAAAAAACTTTTTTTAGCGCAATGTATGTTTTTGAAGAGTAGGAGGAAAAAAAGGGTGAATTCAGCTCTTCCTAGCTCTCTATCGTAATTTATATTATCATATTCGAATTTAGTAACTCAAAAAAACTATATGTACCATTAAAACGGAAAAAACACTTTTTTTTAGCGAAATTCAGCCCTTCTCAGCTCTCAAATGAAATTTCTGGTATTATATTCAAATTAAGTGACCCAAAGATCCTATATGAACCATTAAAAATGAAAATAGAAACGTTTTTTAAATCATTTTATGTTTGGGAGGTAAAAAGGGTGACAAAATGGGGTAAAAAATATCCCTTTCGTAGGATCCAATATTCCTTTCCGACACTTTGTAGTTGATCTGTTTCTAAAAATAATGCAAAAGGTTTCATCTCGATTCATGTACCTCCAAAATAATTTCTAGATTTAAAGTGTTTTTTTTAACAGATTTACCCATGTTATTCAGGTCGCAACGAGTGGGAAAATATAACTAACATTTTCTGGTTTTAACACGTCTTAAGCTATTTTTGTGTGTAATAGCGTAAATCGCAACAACTTAAAAAGTTTTTGTTTGATATTGTAGTTAGAGAGACAGTAAAAATTAACGGTAAGTACATACATTAATTTAATTATATTTTGCTTTTACGCAGTCAAATAATTTTTCATTCATAATTGATATAATAATACTAACAATAATAATACTAATAATAAAACATTTTTCTTATTTTATTAGTGAATTATAGTTTAATTAAAGATTAGCATAATCTTAATATTTTTTAATTTTAATTAAAAATGTTAAAATATTCAGACAAAATAAAAATTTCCGAAAAGTTTCTTTACAAAAGTTGGTATTTTTTAAAAAGCCTAATTGGTTAATACTTCTTTAAATCTTCGAAAACAAAATTATTTAGACTCATCATATCTTGGATTTATTTTTTTTTTAGATGTTTAATAATCGAGAAAAGCTTTCTGCTTTTTGCGCGGTACAGAAAAAAAAAGCCCTGAAAAAAAAACGATTACTTAAAAAGGCTAGTGGTTCACTCACACCGTTTTTAATTTCAACAAATCACATGAGGCACCATCAAATCTTCAAGCCCGAGATACCAATGTGACGTAAGTTTTGAAAATATTTATGTTTATAAGGATCTTAGCTATTGGCCTTGTGTTTTATTGAAAAAAAAAATCAACTTTAATAGAGTTAGGGCCTACCTAACTGACGGAAGCTGATATAATGTTTTCTTTAAATAAATGCAATAGGGGCTTATTTATTATTAAAAAAAAAGTTTAAGGTGGCCGTCTAGATGCGCTGGCGCAGGCATTTTAGAAACAAATATTTTACAATTTTGTGTTCCACCTGGTGCTGCCCCGGTGCGTAGAAAAGTATAACCGAAAAAATGTCAACAATTTCAACTAAAAATAAATGCCAATATGTTCTCGAGTACAGAGACTTATTTCGCCCAAAGCACAAACAAATCTGATAAAATTTATGGGTCATTCTTCAATATTTTATAATTTTAAATTAAACTTCGTCATAATAAAAATTTGTACCGTATTATACGAAAAATATTTATTACGGCACTTTTGGATTTTATTTGTAAAATTTAAAAATAATAGTAGGTATGCGGAATTTGAAAATTATTAAAAAATTTTGAATGTTTGTTCACTTATGTAATTAAAATGTTGCGGTATAGTTAAATTGACAGAAATATTTTATCGCCCTATTATGTTAAATTACAACCCACTTTTAGCATAAAAAATAGTGCGGTAGAGCAAGAATATAGTAAAAATTTAAAAATCGCCATAAAATTAAAGTTTAGAAAAAATTAATTAAATGGAAAAACAAAAAGGTATTTTAGGTATAAAAAGCAAAAAAAGATATCCTCTTGTTTGACCCGGCTTGTAGTTAGGTATTATGAATGTTTCTGCGGGAATTCGCAGCAAAAAATGTACTTTTATCAAAACATAATAAAAAGGCGACCGATGGCGACGGTTAGCGCTGACACCGGACGAACGTAGCTATATAAATAAAAATGTATGATCAACTACAATGCAGAGCTAATAGACTGCTAAGGATTGTGCACTGTAGTTGATCATAGGTACACATTTTCAGTGATAGACCTACGCTGTCCGGTGTCAGTGCTGACTGTCGGTTGAGCACAAAACCCTCCTAAAAATGAACTTTTTTAGTATTTTCAGGAATTTTTTACTTTTTTAAATATTGTTAAAATAGTTATATAGCAACGAAATTTTTATTTGCTTTTAGTAAAGGAGATAGATACGTTTACCTCCAAAACGTCAAGCCTTAATCTTTTTAATAAAATACTTGTAAAACAAAAAAAATATTGTAGTTGTTAATGGCGCAATACCCAAATAACTTACCCTTACAACAAATATAATTATTTTAATATGGCGTACAGAAGGCAGTGTTAAAATATACATTTTTTTTCTGGAGAATGTCCCACGCTATTGCCCGAGAAGAGCGTCATTATTTGTGCCCTTTTTTTTACGTTGTGATACTCGCAACATCCTTTGTCTTTGTTTACATTATGGAATGACAAAGAATAAGCAATACCTGGCTCTTGAGAATCGAATGTACCTATTAGAATAGAGGATAATAACACATAATAATATCATATCAGTTGAAATTTGTGTTTTGGATTTCAAATGGCCATTCCGAATAAAGATGGTTTTGTTTTATGAACAGTTAAGACAAGATGATGTAAAAAGTGGTGCATTTGTTTATAAGGAAATACAAAACTAAAATGACTCAATCAAAGAGTTTAGGAAGTTAGGGTATTTTATACCCAAAGATGACAAAAGGTAAGTACTAATTAAAGTTACATTAGTTTTTTTAAAATTATATTTAATAGGCCTTTTCATCACAATTTTTTTTTGTGCGCATGCGTCAGTATCCGCCATTTTTTTCGTACTGTTTTTTGTAAACAAGCATGTAATAGGGCCTGTAAACACATAATTAAAATAAAAAAATACTAAAGAAAGTATAGTTATTGAAGAAAAGAAATACGAAAATAAAGAAAAAAGTGCCTTTATTAGCAAATAGCTTTTTTTAATCGATTATTATAATGATATCAGTACGAAAAGGAACGAAGAAGCGGTGTTGTTATGGAGTACGTAAGAGTGATACACGCTATAAATCATTTAAATACAATACAATTTAATCAATATAACAATTGTTCATATGTTGTCGGCCTAATTAGAATAAAATTATAGATACTTTTTGTATAGTAAAGAAGTAATGATGCCTAAACTCTCAATCAGCTCACTTCTTTTTCCTTTTTAAAGACGTCCATGACATTTAAGCTACCTTTTTAATTGCGTACAATTATGGGCTTCAACTGAATTATAAATCAGTGAAGCACCATCAACGATTTTTTCCAGTAAATGATTTAATTGGGGAGATAATACTGCATTCCCAGCCATTGTCGATCAAAACAGTACGAAACTTTTGAATTGCCGCCATTTCAACATGGCGACTGCGCTTGCGCTTGTCACATGATGAAAAGGCCTATCGCCGATACAACTGTCAAAAGTAAAGTAAAAATTTTTAAACTTGACATTTTATTGTCGTTGCCGTTTCACTGCCGCCCAAGTCTAACTTGCGAACGGGAACTGCAACAGCAACACAAACGAAATTCAAGTTTATGCTTTGACCTTAAACTGGCCAATAATTGATTTAAAAATATTTAGGGTTGATAAAGAGCTATTTTAATTCACTTAAGCACAGAATTATGCAATAATTGTTAAAGCCCCAGTTAGATTCGAAGCTATTTTCTGTTGAAAGGTTTTTACTTGCCTGGTTAAATTCCTTTATATTTACCTATATTTATTTATATTTCAAAGAAAAATTGACACAAATTGTTACGGATAAGTTAATACACTAGCATTATGTAAAGTAATCATTATGAATAGGATACCTATATGATGAATGAATGAATAATTCTCTCCATAGATCCTATTACAATTAATTTATCATTTCATTACCTAAATTTATTACAAATATTTTTTCATGCCATAAAAATGTATGTAGTACCTTTGCTATTTCGCATCTTAAATTATTTTTATGCAAAAAATATTAGTTATTATTTTATTTTTTTTTTTAGATGTTGAGAATGGCATAAGGCTTGCTTAATTAGTTTTGATTTGATTTCAAAAATGTTTATCAGATATACCATGTTTTTGTGGTTGTTGAGAAAAATCTTGTTTGCCACCTTATGGCTGTACCACTATTGGTAGGTGTTGGTAAGTGTCTTTGTGTATTTAAAGCTTTTTAGTAAACTCAAGGGCGGATTCAGAGAGAGGCAAATGGGGCGATTGCCCCCCCGTCCCCGTCAGCCTAAAACAAAGGAAAATAAAAAACAAACGAGTTAAAAATGGAAGAATGTAACTATTGTTACGGTAATTATTTAGTTAAGAATTGAAAACTTTTTATGTTGCCTATTGTATTAGGTTTGGCAATAGTTATTTGTAAAAAATAATGTGGTCACTATAATACTTAGGCCTACCGTAATTTGCAATTTACAAGTGGAGTCAGATGGGTGGCTAACCTGGATCGAGGAGGCCCTTAACGTTGGGGCGTATTTCAATACGAATACCCCCAAACCTCCCGGTTATCCTCCCTAAGACCGCCCCCCTAAAGGATTTTCCAAATCCGTCCTTGAGTAGACTTTAAAATCTTGATGTTTTTAAGTAGTTATGAGTCTAAATTTGTTTTATATTATATTACAACTTAAAATTGAAATATTATGTTATTCTATAAACTAAAGCGGAATAAAGTGTCTATTAAAGAAAAATATAACAATTTTATACACTGGGACCTGCTTAGCATGTTAATTTTTTTTTTTTCATTTTATGATTATTTGTCATAATCATCAAAAAAGTGCGGGGGAAGGGTTTAATTTGAAAAAAAGAGTAAAATGATGATAATATAAGGTTTTTTAACTCTAAAAATTATCTATACATATAAAAGCAAAAGGTAACTCACTCATTCTTTCATTCTTGACCCATCAAGATGAAATTTGGCACAAGGGTAGACTAGGAATATTGTCCCATGTATCGAATATATAGGTTTTTTTGCGAGAAAGAAAAATAACAAGAAAAGCCAAAATCGTTTAATCCACGAGGGCGAAAAGCTAGTAAACTATATAAAATATACAGAAAACCCTGGACATAGGTCAATACTAATATTATACATCTTTGATATTTTAGGATATACGACCAAGTACCTACCAGTTATGAAACAAAATCTGTTAAAAGGCCAGGATATTTATGTGCTGAAATGACTATGAAAAAAAGGGTTAAGATAATCCAGGATATCCAATACATTCAAGATACCACCATTACTATCGAGAGTTGAAATCCAAACTGAGAGTTTTTTGAGCAAACATAATCCACGACAAGAAAACAATCATCTTTAAGACTAGCTTCAGTTCGCTTTAGAAGATGACACATTTTGCAATTTGTTATCTCAAAAATAAAACTTTTAAAAGTAAATAGTTTTGTGAGTGTCCCACGACGAAGTGCGGCGATTAACAGGCAAGCTTTGAAAATTTAAAAGTTTACAAACGTCGATAGCGACAACTTGGCTAAAATATTTTCAAGTTGGTGACACTTTCGATTATACCAAAAGTAGGTTTCAACTAGCTGGTTCTAAATAAAATTCCCTATATATTATTTTATTTTTAGATTCCTACACAAGGTTTTAGGCAAATTTCATTATCATGTCCTATACCTAAGTCTAAGCGTTTTTAACATATTTAAGTTATTACATCAAAACTGACGTTTACATGCCTTAAGTCAGGGAATTTTTACACTATTTTAATAACTTATTATACAGGGTGTTCAAGAAATAAGATCAAAAATGAAATTTAGAAAATTGCCAAAAATCTTTGTTGTTAAGGAAACCCCAAATTATATAATTTTATCTTATTAAGCATTAAAAATATTTGCAAGTTTGTGTAAGATTGTCTATTACGAAAATTTTTGGATTTGATATATTGCCAGTTTAGTAAATATTATGTCGATTCCATAATTCTCAGAGCTGGCTTTAATGGCGTTAAAAAACAATCACTATAGAAAGTTCACCGTTGTGAGCCAACTAAGATTAAAATGTCCTATCCAAATAGGATCGCCATATAAAAATATTAAAATAGTAGTTGATCAAAAACTAAACATTTTCGGAATAAACATCCTTATACAAACTTGCCCTTGTTTTAATGCTAAATAAGTTAAGTTTGAGGCTTAAAAAAAATTTCTTAGCACTTTATAGACTTAAATGTCAAAAACGTTTAGATTTAAGTAGAGGACATGACAAATGAAATCTGGCTAAAATCTTGTGTAGAATCAAAAAATGTAATAATATATAAGGCGTTTTATTTAAATTGAGCAAGTTGACACCTACTTTTGGTAGAACTGGAAGTGCCACCAACCTGAAAATATTTTAGCCGACTTGGCCCTATCGGCGTTAGTAAATTTCCAAAGCCCACTTTTCGAAAAATCGCCGCAGTTTGTCAATCGTGGGACACCCTGTATATATGTAAAATAAATTGAAGTTATTTTTTATTTTTATTTTTAAATAAAAATTAAATTTATTATATTTCATTGTTTATTTGCATACTCTAATTAGCCAAAATATGTTAACAATACAAAAGTTAAAAGTCATTTGAGACTTAGGAACTGAGATAACTGAGTTACATAGAATTACGTCAAACTACCCTATAAACTAAATTTGCCTTATTAACTGAATAATCCGAATTTTTGACATTTTTGGACTGAGAAATCTGCTTCTTGTAATGAACATTAATTACACATTCCTAAACTTATAATAACAGCTGATACCATTCTACTTAAAACCGTTAACAAATAAAGTCAATTGAAGTTTATAAAAGTTGTGTCGAAACCCTCGAGCATATACCTACTAGGGGCAGCCTTGACATTCCGCACTGCGAACAAGCCTGCGAGAGAGAAAGAAGAATCACACTATAACCTTTTCTCTCGCTCCAACGTGATGATTATCCGATAAGGAGGTTTCGACCAAAAGCACGTTGGAGCGAGGGAGAAAAGGTAATACTGTTATTTTTCTTTCTCTTGCACGCTTGTTCGCACTGTCAAGTGTGTTTTTAGTATGTATATGCTCGAAGGTCGAAATAACATGTCCAACCATTACGTAATAAGTTTGCGCACTAAGTGCATTCGTGTCCTTCTTTAACGAATGAAAATAATAAAGGACAGAAGTACACTAAGTAAGCACTCGTTTTACCCATGGTTTTTTCTTTTAGTGCTTGGCCGACGGTCAACGCTTAGTCGAACGTAGTTATGCCAATAAAAATGTATGATTTACTACACTGCAGACAGAGCTGTCAAAACTTGAAGTACATTAAGTAATATTTTACTTAAAGTACTTTAAATTTTACTTCAAGTACTTTTTATTAGGAGGTACTTGTACTTGTACTTGATTGGTTTTTATGAAAATACTTGGATTTTTACTTGTTTTGACCAAGTAAATTACTTGAAGTATTTATTTAAGTACTTGAAGTATTACGATGTACTTGAAGTAAAAAAGTACTTTAAGTAAAGAAAGTACTTCAAGTATATAAAAAGTAGTTGAAGTAAAAACAATACTTAAAGTAAATAAAAAGTAGTTGAAGTAAAAAATCAACCAAGTACTCGAATTTACAATATTTCCACTAAAAAAATGAAAACGACATCAAAATTGAAGTTAGGTTGTTCTCACTTGATTTTGTGTTGATGGGAAATTAAAATATTTCCCAAGAATAGGTTTTGGGTGACAACCTGCTGTAGGCACCCATATGAAAACACTCGCTTTTGACAGATGAATCGGATGCCAACGGGTGCCAACGCCAACCCGTTGGCAACCACAGGAAAAAAACCATTTTGGAAAAAAAACAATATTTCCTATAATAGTTTAAGGCCCGAGCGCTCACCCGAGTACGGCATTGTAGGCCTGTTGCCAAAAATTTCATACGAAATTTTACATTATTGCGGACATCGGATGCATAAGATCCCGACTTAAAACGGGACACTTAGCAACCCTACTACCTACTACTTGTTTTCCTAACTATAGTTTTTACCGACTGGCCTACTTTCCAATGACGTAGCGCTCAGTCCTTAAAGCTTTTAGGAGTTGTTAGAAAACCCCGTTTTGAGGAATAAACCCTCTAACTTCCTTACAAAAAATACTACTCAAGTATAATTTGTTTTACTTGAAGTACTTTTAATTAGTTCAAGTATTTTTATGTACTTCAAGTACTTTGGTTTACTTCTAGTACTTTGTTTTACTTTAAGTCCTTTGTTTTACTTCAAGTACTTTGTTTTACTTCAAGTATTTTGGTTTACTTCAAGTACTTGGATTTACTTCAAGTAAAATACTTGGGTGGTACTTCAAGTACTTTTTTAATTTACTTGAAAATGCAAGTACATTTTAATGAATACTTGATACTTGTACTTGAAGTAATTTTTAAAAATCAAAAACTTGGTACTTGTACTTGAAGTACTATTTTAGAGTACTTTGACAGCTCTGACTGCAGAGCTGATAGACTGTATGGCACATATTTTTTTATTTATATAGCTAAGTTCGACCGATGTAAGCGCTGACCGTCGGCCGAGCATATACATACCTTCGGCACTTAGGTATGCACAAGGTTATATGTTTCTATCCTTATTGCACCGAACTTCTAAGCATGTTTTAGACATTTATTAAACCGTCCAAATGACAGCAATTTAACGTATTATTTCTTATCAGTACTTCCGATCTCACAGCGCTGTCAAAGTAAAAACCACTAAAAACATACTAACCCTACTCTAAAAGGTATGTGTTCGAAAGTGTTAACTAACAAAGGACGCAATTTAAACTAAGCGTTAAATTTTACTAATACGGGCCTGTACGATGTGCCATCTATTCAAAAATACCTGAAGTTTTAGGAAATCGCTTTTTGGCAGATTTCTTATGAGTCGGCATGATATACTCTCACCTAGTAACACGCAGTCTTCTGTCCTTCTTTGAAGTGTACGTTATTTAAATTAAGCTATCCTTTAAACCGCTCCGTTCTAAATACATCGAATATGGGATAAACAATTAAAATGTGCGACAAAAAAAAACACAATTAAGAAAAAATGGTTAATAAAACGTATTATTTTTGTTACCTGGTTACTACTAAATGTCTATAAATCACAGTAAAAAAATATAATGCGAAATAAATTTCTTATACCGAAAATATTTAATTTTAACTACCGAAAAATCCAACTCAATTTTGTAGTGGTTTTAAAACTTTGTTTTAAAGCATTAAAACTTGTTTTTTTTTAATTGTATCTCTTTACATGAAAGATACATGTCTCATTTATGTAAATATAAGGTGATCCTTTATTTATTTTGCCAAGTTTTGGAGTCAGGTAGTCTGAAAGACAGTAATGTTCTTATGGAGATTTAACATGGCGAAACGGCCACCTTAATGAAGAAATAATTCCACGAGTTTGGATGGTGTATTCTAAATGAAAAAATTGTGTATATTGTTTTCCTTGCAAAAAAATTAAAACTTTTTCCAGTATTTTTTTTTAGTATTAGTTGAGAAATAAAACGATTGGAGACGTTTAAGTCAGATTATAGAACGACAGGAAAAATGAAAAGGTCGTATTTGTAATATCAAATCTTGTTTTGACTGAAATCGATGTCTTCCAAAAAGGACAACTGATTTACATGAAAAAAGTAGATGGGTTTCTGTTTTAAAAATTATACCTAATTTATGCTGTTAAATTTTTAGCCGGTCAAAATTTGAGTTTTAGGGGTGAAACTAACAAGATATACGAGCAAAAAATGAAAACTTTTTAAAATTAATTGAAATAATAGCAAACTTTCATCATAAAAGGATTCCATCAAATATGCCTCATTTAGGTATTTATATTTAAAACAAACTAATTTTCCTTTTGGGTGGGAAAATAAGACACAAAATTATATCTATGTTAAAAGCTAGTAAGTAATTTTCTATTATTTTAGATTCGACTATTGATGTAAGTCATAAAGAGCAACATACTATTGTCGTAAGGTTTGTTTTATTAAATAATAAATCAAAGCAAATAGAAATTAGGGAGTGATTCATTTCAAAAACAGATTCGATAGGACAAGTTTAATCATTTTTTGAAGACTCACAACATTTGTTTAGGAGATTTAAGGGAGCAGGGTTACGATAATAGTGCGAATTTGAAGGGTCGCAATAATGGTTTACAAAAAAAATTCTTGAATTAAACCCTAGAGCTTTTATACGTTCCTTGTGCGGCCCATAACTTGAATTAAGTTGTTAATGACGCTGCAAAAGCCTCTTTAGAAATTACAAGTTTCTTTGCCATTGTGCAGAAACTTAACGTTTTCCATTTTGCATCGACTAAACGTTGGCAAGTTTAAGAAGATTTTTGGAGCAGACGAAAACATATTTATCTAGTATTAGATCAAATGAAGGTTTTAATGATATTTTGAAGGAGACCGAAAAATTACCGATGATATCGATTGTGACCCTTCGTTTCCTCCGATTAATATTGTTAGACACCGAACAATAAAGCATTTATTTGATTACGAGTGTAAAGACGAGGCTTCTCAAAACCCAGCTGACCAATTTAAAATTAATTTTTACTTTGTAATATTGGACACTGCATTATCAAAATTGAAAGAAAGGTTCGAGCAAATAAAGCCACATGATATATTGTTTAATTTTCTCAACAACCTATATAATTTCCTTCAAAGGATAAATCAATTCTTCTTCTTGCGGTGCCATACTCTATTTTAGAGTGTAGGCGCCCTATCGCATCTGTGTTGCGTACCAACTAGACACATATATGGGGACCACCGGCTTAACGTGCCTTCCGAAGCACATGTGAGAGGTTTTACTAGGCAGAAATACTACACAGTGGTTTGCCATTGCCTTCTGTGAGGTGACGAGCTATGAAAAAGTCCAATGGACAGTGCGGGGATCGAACCCGGGTCTTCACGGGTAAGAGGCTGGTACGCTGCCACTACACCAACACGCCACACACATAAATCCATTAGATCTGCAAAATGTGAAGCTCTTGAGAATATTTTATGTGATTCATCTAAAAATGAAAAGGATATTTTAGCTCAAGATTTATATCATAAAATTGACAATGTTGCGCACTATATTTCCTCTGCAATGAACGCACTGGATGTTATTAACTATCTATTCATAAATAACCTCATCTATCTATTTGCAAATTTAGTAATTTCAATACGAATATTCTTAACATTACCTTTGAGAGTAGGTATTGAGAAAAGAAGCTTTTCAAAACTTAAAATACTAAAACAATATCTAAGATCAATTATGTGACAAGAAAGACTTTCAGACTTATCCATTATTAGTACTGAAAAATTGAATGTGTTCAACTTTGTTAAGATATTTGCATTAAAAAAAGCTAGAAAAGCAAACTTTACTGTATAACTTATTTGTAGTTATTTTAGCATCCTGGCCTGTATGTATGTATGTTTTTATTTGATTACAAATAAGTTATAAATTATTATAAGTTAAAATTATATTATATTAAATTAATTGTTTTTTTTTCAATTTTGGTGGAGGCAAAATTATTTTCGCACCCGGGTGGCAGATACTTTAGGAACGGCCCTGGTTTCGATTTCTTCACAAAAGTTCTTTCAGCTTAGTTAGTTGAACTGGTTTTAGCAGGGATTTTGATAAAATCACTAGGTTCATCATCATCAGATAGTTGGCTGAACGAAACTTTTGTAGATGCAGCAGAGGAGGATTAAGTAACTATCATGATAGCAGGTTGACAGGTACCTTTTAACCTGTTGAGAATAATCCTTGAGGTTTGACAAATACAATTTCAGCTTCTTCTAAGTTTTCAAACTTTGCTTGGATAATGCTTTCTAAATTTGGCGCTTATATAACATCTTCTATAAAAACAACTTCTTGAACTAATGATTCGTTGTACCGTGGTGGTCTTATTACAATCTTTTCAGTACAAAATTCTGGTGTTAACACCAAGAATACCTTCGTGTATTATCTCGGCAACAAACACAACGTGTATAAATATTATTATTCCCAGCCTTTTTGTGACTTCATTCATGCCTTTAATTGGTATTATTTCTGCGTTAGCTATTTCTAAAAAGTAATTATTCTTAGGACGGAATATTTTTCAATAAGCTACGATGTTCCACCTCATGATGCTATGTGTGGAACCAGTGTCAAATACCATCTCACATTCCGAGCGCACACATTTTCAGGTAGAATGAAACTGGAGCCATTGTTTGGCAGCCAACGTGATACTGTAATATTTGTTGTTAGTAAGTCTTGGTAGTTGGTTGGTTCTTGTTGACTGATTCGGATTTCACGCATCACCTCTTGTTGGTTCCTCCTTATTTCTTTTTGATTGGTCTTTATTTCTCTACATACATCATCTTTCTTTGATTTTTGACTTGTCTGCATTTCTTTATTTGGATCTTCTGTCATGAATTCTTGCTTGGTTTTCATTTCGTTTAAATCTTTTTTTAGATCTTTTTTATGGATTCTTAGCTGGTCTTTATTTCTTTCATTATTTACTTTATTAGTAATGTCCCGTAATACCTCGGACAAAAACACGGATCTTTGTTTTACACTTTTTTGGAAAAGGATAAAAAAGATTGGAATAAGCTGGAGGAATTCTTTTAACACAGGGTGCAAAAAAAGTACAACATGGATAACTCCAGTGCCCTCAGGAAACTTTAAAATGGCCATCAAAGTAGGAAAAAACTAAGGTAAAGTCTGTAATAATATGTAAAAGGTATTTTAAATTTTTTATGTAATATACTCCGCATAATAAACACTATACTTACATTAAAAAAAAACTTAAAACAATGCTTTAAACATTGTTCCCGAGAACACAAAATGCAAACAAAATCAATCTTTTTAGTAACAACAATAAACTTAACAAAACTAAGGGTCTTTATTTAGCCTTTTTATAAATGTAACATAAAATTTCTTCCTTAATTTCTAAAATAAGCTAACAGTCATCGTGCGAGGCTGCGCTTATTGGGCTCTACATTATCTTATTAGTTCTTTTATTTGCGAAACGTACATCGTGACAGTTTTTTAATTAAAGAGGTGAGTATATGAAGGCTTTATGTGACATTGTCTAAATTTCTGGTTAGTTGTGGTTAGTTGTGGTTGACTGTAAAGGCTCGTTTTCCTAGCTGCGGGTTATACTCCGCAGCGGAGTGCGGCGTTCAATGAATTAAGGCCGCACCGCAAACAAAAAGAAACTAGTGTTTTCCTAGACTTTGCGAAGCACGGAACTAAGTTCTCTATAGCATAAACTATGAGTGAAGTTAAAAAAAAACTGTGTAGTGCCTTAATAATGACAGAATTGATTGCGATAAATAAAGAAACGTTGATTTTAGAAAGTATAAGTGAAAAAAGAAAGTCTGTAGTTCGCCATCGCATAAATCCCAGAGCATCCGGTGACCTGCTACTAATTCTATTAAGTGTTCATCATCAGCGGGAGTGAACGGGTTCTTAGACATTTTAAAATGCAACTAAATACACGTACAAACGACACACACACTTCGCTATCTTGCAGCCACAAAATACGAAAGGAAAAAAGAAATGTCAAGTTCGTGTATTTCGTTGGCCGCAGTGTGGAAATATGGCAACTTAAGATCTCGGGTGGGCCGATAATCGCATCCTATTTTATCGACTGGTTTTGTGATTTATTATGGCTGCCTTTTATTTATTTTTAGAAGTTGTCATTTTATTTTACATTTTCTAATATTATTTTATTAAATAAGTAATCTGAAGTGCCGGCAGAAAATGATTCTTAATTTTTGTTTAATAATGTTATAAGAGAAAAAAATATGTTGTTTTTAGTACAGGTGAAAATAGGTTATTAGTGTTTGTTTTCTAAAGAAAAGATTCAGTTAGATTTTAGGAATTTCAGATTACCTACAAATAAAATAGATATTAGAAAATGTACAATCAGGTTTTTTTAGTGAATAAAAACACCTATTTTTTTTATTTAAACCCTAAAAATCTTAAGCAAAAGTTTTATTTTTACTACATTTTACTGC
Organism: Listronotus oregonensis; assembly: GCA_019359885.1. Lineage (NCBI taxonomy): Eukaryota > Metazoa > Arthropoda > Insecta > Coleoptera > Curculionidae > Listronotus > Listronotus oregonensis. The sequence goes on from JAHBCN010002508.1 coordinate 49,574, forward strand.
TTTTACACAGATATGGGTACCACTGGCTTAACATGCCTTCCCAAGCACATGTGAGAGGGTTTACTAGGCAGAAATAAGTAGCAATCATATACATGGACTGCACACAAGGTCAAAAAAGGTCATTTGTGTGCAGCTCATGTATTTGAAAACCCATTAATTTAATTTATTGATCTTGAAAAACCCAAATTAATTTTATTTAATTCCAGCAGAGAAGGGTGACTAACCATATTGGGTCATATTTCATACATGTGTTCAAAATGGCTTTTTCAAGGTCTTTTGTGTGGCAGCCCACGCTCCCAGGCGGTCTTTTTATTTTTAAGACCCATTCGATTCATATATTTGGACAGTGTGGGAATGCATGATTTTTTACCCTCGATTCGAACCATTCGCATTTTACAGGTGCTTCTATTTGTTTTATTGTGTAAACGAATGGGCCATTTAAAATGTTCAGTTGACCGTATTTTGGCCTTTTTGAAGCATAAAAATTCTTTTCACAGTAAAGTTGGGCCTGCATTATGTCATTTTTGTGTTGTATTATTTATTGCTCCCTTTATCAATTTATACCGCCATCGCTCAGTTACAAAAGAAGTGTTTATTTACCTATTTACCTGTATAGAATCATACAAAACCCTAAATTTGTATTTGACTTTTGCATTTTGAACAAGCTGGTCTTAAGTTAAAATAAATATTTTTTTACTCGTAATGCTTTTGTAGTAATTTTTGCCTAATTTTTCAAAAAAATTATAAAATAAGGCCAAGTTCCTATCCAAAAATCTCAGTCCATATATATATATATATATATATATATATATATATATATATATATATATATATATATATATATATATATATATATATATATATATATATATATATATATATATATATATATATATATATATATATATATATATATATATATATATATATTTTACTGCACACAAAAAGCCTTGAAAAAACTTTGAATAAATTAAAAAAGTCGTTAAAAAATACAAATTTGACCTTGAACTGTTTGGTGGTGGGGGTGTCTGACTCATTTGACCTTGAGGGCATGTTTGGCCTTGAGTATTGTGGGCGTGTTTATAAAATTTAACCTTGTTTTAACCTTGTTTGGCCTTGAGTATTGTGGGCGTGTTTATAAAATTTGACCTTGTTTTAACCTTGCCTGACGGGTATTGTGGTGTGGCATGTCATATAAATAAAGTCTAGCGAGCATATGTGTTGTTATATAAATTTTGGCTGTTACGCGTAACTTGTGTGCTAGTGATTGTTTATTAAAAGGTACAATTGCTGATATTAAATAATACATTTTTAACTATGAGCATTACTAAAGAAACTTTAGATAATATTAATCGAATAATAAATAAAGAAACTGAAATTTTTAACCGCAGAAAACTAACTGATTTAATTGCTGGGGTCGCTTACATTATAAAAAAAATTACTCCGATGAATTCTCAGTTTGGAAAAACGGTTCTTGTTACACTATTCGATCGAGTTAATAGTGAAACATTTGCTGTATTTTTACCTAGTCGTGTTTCCGACAATATGTCAAACGATATTTTTTCAGCAATGAACTCTTCAAATGGCAAATACACATTAACTTATTTGGGGCAGAGTAATCGTGTGTTTCCCAATAATTATAGTAATTCTAAAGCGCTAATAACTTTTGGTTGTTTGGAATAAATGAAATACATATATTTTTCTTAATTTAGTGTAATGTATCATAGTTAAAAATTAATTATACATATCTATCCAATTAAAACTTGCACATAGTAAAGTACAGTCATATTTTTTTCTTTGTAATTAAAGATGTTGGGCGATTTGATAACTGTGGTGGAAATCACTATAAAGAATGGTTTGGATACAACATAGGTATTCAGTTCAAAGTGAAGCCTTATTTATACATTGAAGTTAAGTGCGTGTTAAAAAAACTCCTAATCGATATTTAAAGTTTGTGTAACCGATATTTAAAGTTCGTGTACGTGTGTTTGTGTTCACATAACATGAGTCAAAGCCAATCCCTCCTTAACTATTTTGGTTTTGGGAAAGAGACCCAAAAACACATCGAAGACGAATGTAACCTGGCGGACCCCATTGACATTGAATTCATTACATCAACGCCGCCGAGTGAAAGTCAGTTGAATAGTGCAATGGATGACCTGTATTCAGCATTCCCGACACAGAAAGACATCGCTAAACAGCAACCTCAGCGTGACAGTGCTGTGAACACCGTGGTGAAAGCAGCAGCGTTTTGCTACCCCTCCGACAGGGCTAAAGCGAAAAAAAAATACCGTGTGCTGACCGAGCTAACAACTTGTGTGGTGTGATTTCGTCTAAATAAGTAAGTTGAGCATTAATTAAAAATAGCAGTAGAATTTTGCCTTAAAAAAAATTGCTTTTTGCTTGATCCTTCATTGCTTCATCCATTTCTTTTTTTCTTTTGCTGCGATTATCATAGATAAAAACTGAGTTAGTAATTAATTTAGCTATGATTGAACCAGGGGGATCCCTCCCCCCCGTTCCAAAACAACCACTAAAATTACAATTTCTAATTTAGATAAAAATAATAAAATCGGTGACGATAAGCAAAATAACGTCAGGCATGAGAATTCCAACATCGATATCAACAAAAAAGACGAGAAAAAACAAACCATTTTTTATTCGGAATGCGATACCGGACCTTTTACGGTTTACCTGGAATCAACCGAGATAGGGAACATTAACATCGGAAAAATTAATAATATAAAAATAGCGCGAGATATTTTTAATTTAAACCTGAGGGATGTTAAGAAAATAAACAACAAGGGGTTAAACCGAATTTCAGTAGAATTTTTGTCTTATCAAGCGGCAAATAACTTTTTAAATAATAAAACCCTTTTAGAAAAGGGATACAAAATTTATATACCCTTTAACTTTGTCACTTGTAAGGGAATAGCGCGGCAGGTTGACATAGACATTAGTGAGGAAGAAATTTTAAGCTCGTGCAAGGCTGAGAGTAATATTGAAATTCTTAACGTTAAGAGGCTAAATAGAAAGATTTTTAAAGATAATCTAGCAGAGTACGTCCCAACAGGTACGGTGCTTTTTACTTTTAAAGGGGTCAGGTTACCGAGATACATCTCCTTTTATAGTCTAGCATACCCGGTGATAATATACGTACCTCCGGTTACTCAGTGTTTTAGGTGCTTACGCTATGGTCATATTAGGAACAACTGCAAATCCACTAAAGAAAAATGTTATAACTGTAGTGGTGATAAACATGTAGAGGAGGGGGAAGAATTTAATTGTGAAACCAAATGCTTTTATTGCAAAAATTCACACAAATCTACTGCAAAACAATGCCCGGAATATACCAGGCAAAAAAATATTAAAGAATTAATGGCGTTTGAAAATCTAACTTTTTACGAAGCCAACGAAGCCTGTAGAAAAAACTATGAAATTAAAGGAGACTTTATATACAACCCAGCGGATTTCCCAGTTGCAAAACAGAGACATACGGATAGAACGGATGAACCCAAAAAGTCAAATCTTGCCATAAACCCAAATGAAAGGAGGAGTTATAACTTTTCAAATAACCTTTCTAAACGGTCATACACTCAGGTAGTTTCCAACCACGGAAACAAAAGAAGAATAATACAAAAAGGATACGACAAAAAAACCCATGATGAAAACCTTTACTTTCCGAACTCAAGACCCAGCAAACAAATATCACTTTCACAACCCTCAACTTCATTTCAACACAATCATAATCAAGAAAAGGATTACTCCTTGCCTTATAGTGCCTTTCAAAATAAACCAAAAAATAACTTTCAAAATTTTGATTTTAAAGAAATAATAGAATACATCTTTAACACATCAGAGGAAAACAGGGCAGCCCTTAAAAAAATTATTATGTCCCAACAGGATATACAAGCCTACAGGGACATGGACGCGGAGTCAGACTCTGCATAACCTCAACAATCATAGGACTAAATATTAAAACAAGTTTAAAAATAATTCAATGGAATATACGTAGCATTAAATCAAATAGGGACAATCTAAACTGCTTAATCTATAAAGAAGACCCAGACATCATAATGTTAAATGAAACCTGGTTAAAACAAGACTATAACTTCAATTTAAGGAACTACAATGTTGTAAGACAAGATAGAGAGGATGGTTATGGTGGAGTCGCAACATGCATAAAAAAGAAGCTAATATTTTTAAAAGTAAAAACTTATAACTCGGAAAACGTACAGTTTTTAGTCATCAAGATAGGGGAACAATATTTTATCAATATTTATGCAAACCTACAATCCCATGTTACAGCCAACCTTTTTGAAAACATGTTAAAAAATTTAAATTTAGATCAAATAATCATAATGGGGGACTTAAACTCTCATCATCCACTGTGGGATACAACCCCAGTGAATGCAGGGGGGAGAGCTGTAAGTGAGCTCTTACTTGAAAAAGATCTTACTTTAATGAATGATGGCACAGCCACCCTATTTCACAACTCAACTAATTCAAGTGCAATCGATCTAACAATTGTAAGCAGCCAGTTGGCACTTGGTGCCAACTGGAGTGTACTACAAGACTGTGGAAATAGTAATCACTTCCCCACTTGCTTAGTGCTAAACTCCAAAAACAACTTATCGCTTAACGATAATACAGCCACCAAACATAATATTAGAAACTTCCACTTAGCTGATTGGGACTCCTTCCATGATAGAATTCTGTTAGAATTAGTGAACAAGAACGAAGAGATGGAGTATGAAGAGCTTTTTAAGACCATTGACTTAATAGCCGATGACACAATTCCCCTGAAGAATTCTGGTTCCAAAAAGAAAAAAGGGGCTACATGGTGGGATAATGAATGTTCCTCATGGATTAAAGAGAGAAAACTCTCCCTAAAGAGATTTGGATCAGAGGCAAACATGGACAACTACATAGCAGCCAAAAAAACAATTGCCCTCACAAGGAAAAAACTAAGAGAAAAAAAAAGAAATAGTTTTAAAAAATTTTGTGAAACACTCAACAGAGAATCCAATATAAAATATGTCTGGAACAAAATTAAAAAATTCTCACTCACAAAAACAAATAACATTCCCCCTATCCCAGACGATATCAAAATTCAAATATTAAAAAAAACATCTATACCACAAATTAATCCTACATTTAAAATAAGGCAAATTCCCGAATCTGAGACAGTGGAACCTTTTACTATGTACGAACTAAATTTCGCACTGGCCAATAAAAATCTTTCAGCAACGGGACTTGATAACATACCCTACGCACTACTGAAAAACCTACCTCAACAAGCTAAGAAGATACTAATCTATAATTTCAATAATTTTTTAAAAGGCAAATGTATTCCAGATGAATGGAAGAAATTTAATATCATAAATTTGTTAAAGATAAACAAAGATCCATTACTTCCAGAAAGTTATAGAACAATAATTCTATCTTCCTGCTGCTGCAAAGCATTAGAAATCATGATCAAGAATCGTCTGGACTGGTTCCTGGAGAAAAAACTAACTTTTTCCAATCAAATTTCAGGATTTAGACGGGGCAGAGGAATTCAGGATAACATAGCACTCATAACTTCTTACGTATTAGACGCCTTTAGTTCTTCTGAATCAGTCTTGGCAGTTAGTCTAGATATAAAAGGCGCTTTTGATAATGTTAACATCTATATATTATACGAAATTATGATTAAACTAAACATACCAATAGCCATGTGTAACCTAATATTCCAAATATTAAAAAATAGGTTAATGTATACTAGAAGCAACGATGGATCACTACTGGGCCCTTACTTGGCCAATAGAGGAATCCCCCAAGGATCACCTTTAAGTACAGTTCTGTTCAACATATATATCCTGGAACTTTTCCAAAGCTCCTGGGACAAAGTAGAGATATTGGGATATGCGGACGACCTTATTGTTTTTACCAGGGGTTCTAACAGGAGTCAACTTGCAGAAAGGATCAACGCTTCCATACTAGGCCTTAGTGACTATCTACAAAAAAGAGAGCTTTGTCTGACACTGGAAAAATGTGAGGCAATATGGTTTACTAGGGGAGGTCGTAGTATATACCCGCCAGAAATTAAGGTAAATAACATCATTATCCCGTTTAAACAACAGATTAAATACCTAGGAATAATTCTGCACCAACATTTAAAATGGGATAGGCATGTGGAGTACATAACGGCCAAAGCAAAAAAGTCCTTAAACATATTAAAGGCAGTCTCTAGAGTTTGGTGGGGTGCAGATCCTGCAACTCTCCTCACTATCTTTCACGGCTTGGTTGTAGCACAACTGGACTATGGTGCAATGTTCATTAGACCAGCGAGCAAGAAATGCCTGAATAAAATGGAGGTGGTCTTTTATCAAGGACTACGGACATGCCTAGGATGTATGAGATCAACACCTAGAGCTGCACTTCTAGCAGAGGCAGCAGTTCAGGACCTAGATACTAGAAGAAACATCATGGCTGCAAAATTTATATCCAAAGTGATAGGGTTATACCAACATCCATTACCTAAAATATTGCTTTCACTCCGAAGAAAAATGATATCAAAGCCAAATTTTTGGAAAAACAACAACATACCATACCTAGTAAGGCTGTAGAAAAGTTCTTTCCTTATTGGAATAAAATTTATCAAAGCCCAAACTTTCCATGTTACGAAATCGACCTTAACTACATAATAAACCCAATTAAAACTATAGATTGTAAAGTCGGAAAAAGCGATTCTGCAATTAAAGAAACATTTCTATCAGCCGTAGAACCATATAAAAACAATTTTACATTCATCTACACGGATGCTTCAAAAAAGGTCACAAGGTGGGATTGGGAATAAACATACCGGAGATTGAATACAAATTCGCCAGCAGGCTCCCAGACGTGCTGAGTATTTGCAAAGCAGAAATCTTGGCAATACATGAGGCGGTAAAATTCTCAATAACAAAACAACTATCCAAAGTCATAATTTTCAGTGACTCAAAGAGCGCCATCGCTAAGCTCAACAAAAGCCTACTTGATTCCTCAGCAGACTACTGGTCTTTAAGAACAAAAAGACTTATATTGGCCGCAAACGAAAGAGGCTTCGATATCCGCCTAGCATGGATTCCGGGACACTCCAACATAACGGGCAACACGGAGGCAGATACTCTAGCAAATATCGGTAGAGTTTTGAATGTCCCAAAAGCAATGCTTCTGGACGTTAAAGAAATATTTAACGATATTAAACAAAAAAAGAGTACTTATTTCAAAGCTAACTGGCGGACTCTAGTGGCCGAAAAAAAATATCAGTACTCCCAGGTGCAGGAAAGCTTCCCGTCTAAAAAATGGTTTGTAGACATCCCTTATAAAAACCGCAGACACATTACTACTTTAATAAGAATGAGGACGGGCCACTGCCTGACCAAAAAACATTTATTCAAATTAAACTTGAGAGAAGATCCTAGATGTGACTGCGGTGGTATAGAGGATTTGAATCACATATTCCTAGAATGCCCCATCAATATTATCCCCAATTTTGATTTTTACCAAACTCTAATTGACTTGAATTTTAAACCGCCAATAACAATGTACTCCGTGCTGACTAAACCTAATGAAAATAGCATAAAAGCAATAATGTTTTTTCTAAATAAAAATAATATCAGTTTATAATGCTCAATTTAGACATACCCTCACATATTTCCTTTCCTCCGCTGTGCATGTGCAATACCCTGCTACCTTTATTGTTTTACTAACCACCTCTTTATATTCTTAAGCCCGTAGCCAATAATGTTACCTAATGCTACAATCAAGTTCACAGCACTTTTTTAGAATACAAGAAATAATCGGCAGTCTTCGCATGGTCCAGAGCCAGACACAACCTGGACTGCCTCCAAATCGAGCTGGCAATTGCCGAGCAGCAACGCCAAAAAACAAGCAAGCAAGCAAGCAAGCAACCTCAGCGTGTGAACATCCTGAGCGATGTTATTGTGCAACCGGCAGCAGCACCAGCAGCAGCAAACACCTCGAGGACAGACAAAATTTTAAAAAATCTTCTAACTGCCCCACAAAGTGCCGTGACGACACAAGTGATGCCCAAAACGACAAAAAGAAAGAGGGTTTCAAAGCGTTGTGGTGCTGGCGCGGGAAAAAAACACTTTTTGAAAGCACCCCCCTGCCCGCAGCACCAAAACCAGCAACTAGTTTAAACAACGTAGCTTTAGACACGACCAACAACCAAACAAATGGTTTGGATTTTGAATGGATTTCACCTGCTCCAGCCACCACAATTTGCCTAGATATCGCCAAGCCCATTTCAAACGCTACCACCACCGTCATCAAAGACGTCTCTAACAATGCTACGTCAGACATAGCGAATGGCGAAGATGAAGACTGGATAATGAACATCGACTGCACTCAGCGACGCCGTGTTATTTCAGATGCATTACAATCCAAAAAAATGCTACTACGACAAAAAACAGCCGATGAGAAAGACATTTTAGCGTGCGAAAAGAAATTGTTTCAAGTTCAGCAAGAACTCATGTGTTTAAAAAGAAACGCTGCCAAAACCAGAAGACAGCTTTCATATTTCAATAAACTTTGTATCAGTGATTGTTAATTTTGCATTTACACTCACACACACACACACACATATGTACAGCTTTCATATTTCAATAAACTTTGTATCAGTGATTGTTAATTTTGTATTTTGTTTTTACACACACGCATATTATTAAAAATGTTTTTTATAGAGGGACATGGTTGCCTCCACCAAGTAAATACTCGAAGGTTATAATTTAACTCTCGTCAATAGGCAAAGCTGTCTCTATCAGGTTGTAATTTGACAGGGAGTGGAATTAAATATAAGTTTTGTATTATTATACCACAGCCCTACTTCACTACAAGCCGTGAACAAGGAAATCTGGCAACTATGCCTTCAGATTTAGCGACACACGTTTAGTCATATGATTTACGTTGAATGACCTGTTTCTCTGTTGTGTTATTGTGAATAAATCAACTTTTTTGAAAGAAAATATTGTTAAGATAAAGACTAAACCTGTAAAAGGTCTTACTGTGTGAAATTTGTGAGTGACCGGGACAGTTTTTTTCCGCAGACATTGCGTAAAAACAAGAATATCTGCGGGTGAAAGTGCCGGTGTTATAAAGTACTTAAAGTAAATGGCGGCAAATGAACTTGACATTTTGTGGTGGTGCTTTTTAAAAAATAATTAAAATTGAAAGTGTGTTTTAATGATTCGTGTTTGGCTTTAATTTTGAAGGTATTTTTTTAGTTATTTTTTAAAAACAGTAACAAATATTAGCATTGGAAATTACCGTAAGTACGTAGGTATACATTTTGGAATTTTGTCGTTCGTTTTGATTTTTGTTATTGCGTTGCATAGGTACTTGGTGCCTGCTTATTAGATACTATTTAGTTACTGTTATTATTATTATTTTCCTGGTAATCTTATCGGTATTTTCTCAATTTAATTAATTTACCATGCCAAGTCCTTGTTGTGTGCCTGGCTGCCTGGGTGCAAATCCAATTATAAAACTTCTCTTGATGCAGGAGAACCAGCTGTATCTGTTTTCACCTTTCCAAAGGACGAAAACCTTAAAGCCCATTGGCTTAGGAATATTCCTAGACAGTCATGGTCACCCTCAAAATATTCTGTGGTTTGCGCTAAGCATTTTGTAGAAAGTGACATTATTAGAGAGGATGATTATCGCTTGCCAGATGGGTCAATGCAAAAGGTACCTACCAAAACTAGACTAAAGTTAAATGCAGTGCCTAGTATTTTTCCAAATTTACCACATTACTTCTCAAAAACAGTCCCTGTTTCCCGAAAAAGTCCTGCTGAAAGCTTGGCATAAACTTGAAAACAATAATGGTCGCCTTACAAACGACACCTATTCTGCACTTTGCCATAGTACCTCTGTTTTACTAGAAATAATTGACTATTCATTTTCAAAATTTGATTTGTCGTATATTTTACCAGGTAAATTTACTACTGAAAAGTTAGAAAAAAGATTTGGTAAATACAGACTTCTCGGAGGTTGTAATTACAATGTTAGCTTTGATGATATTTTAAATGCTGAGAAAAAAATTAGACTCAAACATATATTTAGAAGCGCTGCTGATGGTAATTTCTCTTTAGCTGAGATTAAAAAACAGGGAGACAGCTGTATCCAGGAAAATGATCTTGATTGGACAATACCTCAAAATAATTACACTGAAAAATTTTTGTTTTTACTTGAAACTGAATACCTAAATGAATATGAAATTGACAAATCTGTACAAATTTATATAGCCGGTTATGCTGCCCACAAAATTGTAAAAAAATATAATAATTGTAACATCTGTGTTTCTTTTCTTGTTGAAAGTAAGGGAACCCTAATTGACGACGAATACTTTGATTGTCTAAAACGTGGCGGTTTAAAGGTTCCTACAGAAATTGTTAAAGACGTTCTGTTCCATATGTGCGCGATTTTTGAGAAAATTATTAATGACCCTGATACTGAGAGTGACTTCCTAAAAATGGAAAATCAAAAAGCTATCCTGTGTGATCTAACTAATTTAAGCACTAGACAACATGAAGGCTTTAATGATTTATGCTCGCAATGTATTTGTGGTAACGAGAACAAAAATATGTTCATTATGATGTGCTCTATATTTTCAAACATTCTTTTAAATAATTATGTTAAAAAGAAATAACAAAAATGCCACAGAAAAATCGGAAAAGGCTGAGTCAAAAAACAAAAAAAGGAAACTAGACACATTTAATAAATAAACAAACAAAACTAAAACTAAGTACAATTACTAACTAAATGTTAAATTACACTTGTTTCCTTTTACAACAGCATCATGTTCTTATGCCTTGACCTATGCACATAAATTAATTTGTTTTAGAGTTTAAATATTATATAAATATATTTATTTTTTCAATTATTATACTGATTTAATTATTTTAATGGAAATATCAATACTATTTACGCGATCTTTGAATTGAGCCTTAAATGAATTTAAAAATACGCGCCTCGATACCCGGATTACGCTCATCGCGCTCGAGGGAAACCGATCTGAATCTCTTGCCGGTTGCGGCGTTGCCAAGTGGTTGTTCACGGCTTGTAGTGAAGTAGGGCTGTGATTATACTGTAGACACTTTTTTGTATCTATGTATTGAAGCAATGTTTTTGTAATAAAATCAATGGCCATTATTGTTTGAATTACAAAATAACAGCTTTTTGAAATTGATGTATTATGTTTTTAAATAAATTATTTATAAAAATAGTGACGCCTTTTATTTAATTTATATGCTCAATGATCTAGTTTGAATCAAAGAAAAAAAAACAAAATGACGGACGGACAGCACCTATGTTATACATACTGTAAGAAATAAATTGAACAGTTGAACAGTCTCTACCTAATTTGGGGCGCTATTTTAGATTAGCGCCCCCTGAGGTAGCGACTGTCCAAATTCTTACCGTATTATATAACAATCAATTGTAGTCAAGTTGGCCAAACTCAAACATACAATGCTGTCACATGTATATATGTTTAGAACTTCTATTTGAATTAAAATGACTTCGGCATACAAGGGTAGGATAAAAATACACCAAACTTTTTATTGGCCACCTATAAGTTAATATTTAAACTTGCAGTCTTCTACACATATGTAGTTTTTTATTTTATTTTCATAAAGTGGTACACCATGCGCCATCTATATATATCTTTCATTACTTAATAAAACAGCCAGTTATGCAATATTACAAAAATAATCAGAAACAGTTCTATATAAATGCTACAAATAATCATTGAAATGTATCGTAAACGAACTGGAACGGCAACGCCATTTGAAGGCTCTTTACAGGAGACGTAACTCGTTTTCTGATAAGAGAGATAGGCTATAGTAAGTATCGCCGTCTTTGTCGCGTTCATGCAAGTTAATGGTGATTTGTTTATGTCGGAAGTTATTTTATTAATTTGTTAAGAAATTGGATAAGATATAAAACTTTCAACATGGTGATGTCTTGTGTGGCTTATAATTGCAATAATCTACATGATAAACGCAGTGAAATTCAATTTCACAGGTAATATTATTATAATTTTTGTAGAGTAACCTCAAAGTGAGTAATGGTGTTTTCATGTGCTCCATGTAATACAATTATTTATTTTTCATATTTACTCGGATATATAGCTGATATTTTCTTGTAGTTTCCCTTTTAAAAGGCCCGATATTTTGAAATTATGAAAGAAAAATTATTTGGCTTTTCTCCAGAATAAAGATATTTATATATTATTTTAAAAAATTATACTTTTTTAGAGATTATTATGGAGAACTAGTCTGCTCTCGCAATAATAGTAACAAAAAACATGAAAAGACATAAAAAGGTTTAATTCTTTATAAAATTGATTTGTTTTAAGTACTATAATAAAATAATTATTTTTATGAAATTATATAAAAATAGAAAATAAACTTACTTGAAAACATTGGCAACGCGTTATAAGATATATATGTTATTTCAAACTTATTGGTTATCGACGGACGGGTGTAGCACATAAATTATTTGATTATATTACTTAAAACAGATAAGAAACTAAAAAATTGTATTTTATTAACTGACATTGACGTCTGACATGACTTTCTTAAAAAAATTTAGTTACTGGTGAAGGTACACGTGTAGGTACCTTTAATATTTAAAAAATATGTACAAAAAGGTAAATAAAACTTTTAGCCATAGATAGGTTTTTATAATTTATTTTGATTTCTGGGAATATCAGATTAAAAGAAAAATTATTTGGTTTTCTCCAGAATAAAGATATTTATAAATTATTTTATTTATTTATTTTTTTTTTTTACTTTTTAGTTTTTTTTTTTTTTTTTTTTTTACTTTTTAGTTTTTTTTAGAGATTATTATGGAGAGCTAGTCTGCTCTCGCAATAATAGTAACAAAAAACATGAAAAGACATAAAAAGGTTTAATTCTTTATAAAATTGATGTGTTTTAAGTACTATAATAAAATAATTATTTTTTATGAAATTAAATAAAAATAGAAAATAAACTTACTTGAAAACATTGGCAACCCGTTATAAGATATATATGTTATTTCAAATTTATTCGTTATCGACGGACGGGTGTAGCACATGAATTATTTGATTATATTACTTAAAACAGATAAGAAATTAAAAAATTGTGTTGTGTTAACTGACATTGACTTCTGACATGACTTTTTTAAAAAATAGTTACTGGTGAAGGTACACGTGTAGGTACCTTTAATATTTAAAAAAATATGTATAAAAAAGTAAATAAAACTTTTAGCCATATAGATAGGTTTTTATAGTTTATTTTGATTTCTGGGAATATCAAAATGAAAGAAAAATTATTTGGCTTTTCTCCAGAATAAAGATATTTATATATTATTTTAAAAAATTATACTTTTTTAGAGATTATTATGGAGAACTAGTCTGCTCTCGCAATAATAGTAACAAAAAACATGAAAAGACATAAAAAGGTTTAATTCTTTATAAAATTGATTTGTTTTAAGTACTATAATAAAATAATTATTTTTATGAAATTATATAAAAATAGAAAATAATAAATAAAAAAATAATTTATAAATATCTTTATTCTGGAGAAAACCAAATAATTTTTCTTTTAATCTGATATTCCCAGAAATCAAAATAAATTATAAAAACCTATCTATGGCTAAAAGTTTTATTTACCTTTTTGTACATATTTTTAAATATTAAAGGTACCTACAGTGTACCTTCACCAGTAACTAAATTTTTTTTTTTAAGAAGTCATGTCAGACGTCAATGTCAGTTAATAAAATACAATTTTTAGTTTCTTATCTGTTTTAAGTAATATAATCAAATAATTTATGTGCTACACCCGTCCGTCGATAACCAATAAGTTTGAAATAACATATATAAAATCTTATAACGCGTTGCCAATGTTTTCAAGTAAGTTTATTTTCTATTTTTATATAATTTCATAAAAATAATTATTTTATTATAGTACTTAAAACAAATCAATTTTATAAAGAATTAAACCTTTTTATGTCTTTTCATGTTTTTTGTTACTATTATTGCGAGAGCAGACTAGTTCTCCATAATAATCTCTAAAAAAGTATAATTTTTTAAAATAATATATAAATATCTTTATTCTGGAGAAAAGCCAAATAATTTTTCTTTCATTTTGATATTCCCAGAAACCAAAATAAACTATAAAAATTTTGAAATTATGGATAAATGCCATCAGAAGAGTGAACTGGCATCCAACAAAAACAAGCAAATTGTGCAGTGCTCATTTTTTGGAAAATGATTATCAGTACCGGCCTGGAGCAAGTGTGAAGTGGTTAAAACCTGATGCTGTACCTAGTATTTTCAAATTTCCACAACATTTATTGAAAGAACAGTCCTCCCGCAAAATATTAAAACGAAGTTTGGACTCTTCGTATAAGTTGAAGGAAAATGAAGAGCCACCCATGGTTAGTTACAAATGCGGTACTTAGTTATTTAATACTTGTAATATTATAATGTTAAAATATGTACTTGCTAATAAAGTATTTTTTTTTAGAAATTAATAAGGAGTGTGAATGGGACTGGAGAAACATGTTCTAGTACTACTTCATTTGTTGATGCCGAGACACAAACTACCCTAAGTCTAAAATCTAGTCTTACATTCAAAAAGAAAGTAAGAGCATTACAGCAACAAGTAAGGAGACGAAATTCAAAGATTTCTTCAATGTCTCAGCTGTTAGAGAAAATTAATGCGACAGGAGATTGTACCGAAAATCTGCGCTCCATTTTAGAAAACAACTTCTCTGGGGTGCCATTAGATGTTGTAATATGTCACAAACAGAATGAAGAAAAAACTCCACGACAGAGAAGATATACTGAAACTATGAAGCAATTTTCTCAGACCTTGTATTTTTACTCACCAAAAGCATATGCCTTTGTAAGGAAATGTTTCACCCTGCCAAATCCTAGAACAATTAGGACCTGGTTGTTCAAATATAATTGCAATCCTGGTCTCTTAAAAGAAGTGTTTATGTTTCTTAAGGAGGAATGTATAAAGAAACCCTATATAAAAGATTCTGCTCTTATATTAGATGCAATGTCAATCAGAAAACAAGTGATATGGAGTGAAACTGATGGCAAATATGTTGGTTATTGTGATTTTGGTGGTGTAATTGACACAGACTCCCAAGTTGCTGTATCAGAGGCTTTAGTGTTTTTAATTGTAAGTTATAAAATGAATTTTAAGTGCCCTATTGGATATTTTTTAACCAATAAGACTGATGCCAGTGTTCAAGCACAGCTCCTGTCATGTTGTATAAAAAATTTATTTGATATTGGTATTACAATTCGATCAATTACTTGTGATGGCACAACATGTAATATACAAACTTTAAAAAATATGGGATGTAAAATCAGTGCCCAAGAAGTTGACTCGAACTTTCTTCATCCTTGCACTTCCAGCAAAGTACACTGCATTTTAGACGCTTGTCATATGTTAAAGCTGGCAAGAAACACATTTGCAGAGAAAAACTTAAGTTCCCCGTTAGGTACTATTAAATGGGAATATATAATAAAATTAAATGAACTTCAAGAAAAAGAAGAATTAACATTTTGTAATCGTCTGACATCCCGTCATATTTTATATAAAAATAAAATCATGAATGTTCGCTTAGCAGCTCAAGTATTAAGCAGCTCCGTAGCAGATGCTCTAGATTATCTAAAGAACATGGGCCATCCAGATTTTCAAGTATGTGAAGCTACGAAAGAATTTATTAGGACTATGGATAAAATTTTTGACATGCTTAATTCAAGAAATCCATTTGGAAAGAGATTTAAAGCACCAATCAGACCCAAGACCATACAGTATTTTCGTGAAGTGTTCAACTGTTCAGTAAATTATTTAAAGAGTTTAAAAATTGATAATATACCTATCTTGCATCATGCTCGAAAAACATTTGCTTTCGGCTTTATAATGGGAATGAAAAGCATTTTGAATCTTGCCGAAGATTTATTCAACTTAAGTAGTGGGCCACTGGATTATCTTTTAACATATAAGTGCTCCCAAGATCATCTGGAATTACACTTTTGTTGTATAAGGGGGCGAGGAGGTTGGAATAACAATCCAAATTGTTTGCAGTTCAAATGGGCTTTAAGACAGCTGCTTTTCAGAAATAAAGTGAATCCCAGTGTTAATGGAAACTGTCTGGATCTAGGAATTGGAAATATTTGTGCATCAGCATTTGAATTTCGTGCAGACAAAAGAAGCCTAAAGGATGACCATTCACTTCACAATGATCAAGAAACATTTAATTATAGTTTATTCAGTGTGGAAAATTATATTTTAACATATCATCAAGAAAATATTTTATATTATATGAGTGGATATATTATAAAAAAAATGTTGCTAAAGTTGAATTGTCAGTATTGTGTTGATATTTTATTATTTAGGGAAAATTATGAACACGATTATGGCAGTTCTAATGGTAAAGAAAGGTTTGTAAATTTTGTAAATAGAGGGGGATTACTTTGTGCTTCGGATATAGTTGCTAACATTGTTTCTTATACTGAAAAACAATTCAAAATAATGTTTAAATCTGGACTGGTAATCCACAAAAAACCAAAACAAATTTTGTTAAACAATATTGTTCAACATTTTTCTGGACAGTTGCATTATTTTATACCACAACATCCAATAGTCGAGGAATTTGGCTTTGAAGATATACATGAAATTCAATTAATTAAAGAAATTGTTAATTTATTCCTGACTTGTAGATTACATAGTCAAGCTAGAAAAGAAACCGAGCTGTTGTTAGGCAAAGGAGCTACGATAAGGCAAAAATTAAACAAACTTATTCTGTTTAACAATGTATAATTATATCACCCCTTTTATAATAAACATATGTATTATTTTTTCAATTGCTTTATTTCTGAATAAACGTTTTACCTGAATTAGATACAAAAATAAGGAAGAAACTGCAAGTTTATCTTCTATTAAATACTGTATTTCACGAAAATAAAATATAATTTTGCCTATTTTTGCGATTGAAACCAAAGTTTTATATATAAATTAACATTTACAAGGCCTTGCATCCATTTATTTAAATTTTTTTAATAAAAAACAGGACTTTTTTTAACTTAACACAAATCATTTAATGGACACAGCGTGTGTCAGACAAAGATGGGTATACCTACGCCTTACGGGTTGCCTAAAACTATCAAGGTTACACATTTTAGTTATTCCATTGTCTTTAAAGACAATGGTTATTCGTTGCCGTTCCAGATCGTCACGTACATTTCAATGCAAATAATAGAGGTCGTCAAAACCAATAGACAGCTCTCATATTTTAATAACCTTTGTGTTAATGATTGCTTGTTCTGAGATAAAAGTGAAAGGCATGGTGGCCTCCATTGGGTAAATGCTCGAAGATCACAGAAAACAACGTACACTATGCGCTATCTATATGCATCTTTCAATACTTACACACTAATAAGATGATTAATCTCAAAAGTGTTTTAGGACATGGGACCTATTACAAAATATAAATAAATTAACGAAACCAATTTGCCGCACAATTTTAAAACGTTAAAATAAAAATTAGAAAATTACAATTTAAGCTTTCAAGACCAAACTAAAAAATAATCTATGAGCTTTCAAAATATGATAAAGCGTCTGTCTAATACACACTTTTTAATATAAATAAACCATAATAGTGAGATATGACACCCAAAAAGATGGGTTTTGGGATATTGGGTCAGATTTACTAATTAACGAAACCATTTTACATAATTTTAAAACGTTAAACAATGTAAATTGAAACAATTTATGAAAATTGTAATTGAAGGTTTCGAGACTCGAGACCAACATACAAATTCTCAGAGCTTTCAAAATATAATAATAAATAGGACACTATCTTCAATAGATAAAAACATAGTAGCTGTCTAAGCAAGTTTTTTTTCACAATTTACATATCTTTAAGAATAGTAGCTGCTTAAAAAGACAGTTTTTCATTTTCAACATATCCTATGATTTGCTCCGTTGAAGTCAAGCCATTTTGTCGATGTATTGCTTCCAAACTTTGCCAAAAGCGTCAAGAATGCTATGCATTCCTGTGTGTTCTTGTAAACTTACAATAGAGTTATCTAGGATAGGCTCGTTGAAAACTTCGATTTTCTCACTGGTCAAAAACATTATTTACTTCTTATTTTTAGCCCGATCGACTTTAAAAAATTTAAATCCTTGGTTGAGAGCGGCCGTTGTCGACGGCTGCTGCTACGATGTCCTTTCACTTGAAGATTTGAACTATGAATGAGTGTCGGCTGGATTGCCTTTTTATTTTTATGTTTTTGTTGAATTGAAGACAACAAATTAAATTGTCTATTAAAGCAAAAGCCCATACTTTAGGAAATTTTTTTCAATTCCAACTTAACAATAATTTTCTCTCCTCTAAAGTCTATCAGCTCGCCGTTATCGTCCAATATGCGTAGTGTAATGTTATCTATAAACTGACAACCATTTGGTGTAAGTGGCATATAAATAATATTTTGTGGTTCTTTTGTTATTTTATAACCGGGTTCGACATCAATATCAAATTCGTATAATATCTGACACTCCTTTGAATTTAAATGTGCGCCTGCCGTTATATTACAGTCAACTCTTATTATACGTACATTCATAATATCTACTTGCGATGTGGATTCATGTTTCTGGTCACTTTTTAAAAAGCCCCGTTCAAACCCAATTACTTTTCCAATGCTGTTTGCACAAATAAAATCAATCATGTATTTGGACTTTATTTCACACTTTAACGTGTTATTATTGGGTATTAGTGATAGAATTTTCTCATCTTGATCATTGGTGGATGTTTGTAGTGCTGTAATCATGGCTTTTTCAATATCGCTTATTTCATAGGCTCCTGGACTTATGTGTAATATGACTGACCTCTGTCCTATTTTCTTTCGGTACCCAAAAGAGTTGTTCCTTTCATTAATGTTGAAAATGGAATTGTAACTATAGAAACCCAAGAGTGCTAACCCATATTGGTTTGCTGTATTCAGTTCAATTGGTGGGTAAAAGTTGGAGCTTAGGACGCTATTCCGACCCGTGAGCGTGAATGTGTGTGACATGACTGATTTTAATTATAAGTTTGTATGTATTTTTATTGTTGCTTGCAGCAATTTAAGCAATTGAGTCTTTTAAATCTCTTTATTGATTTTGGCGACTTTATAGCATTTTCTGCATGAATATGTATATCGTTTACTTTACAATAACAACAAAATAACCTTTTCGCTCCAACAATTGTATTGTCGCTTTCTTCTTTAATGAGTTTTTGTTTATGTTGCTCTGTACAATACTGATATTTTAGTATATCAATATCGTTTTTTAAATTTTCCGGCAGCTTATCCCACACTAAGGCAATCTCTTTTGGGACACAAGCAATCATTACTTCTTTAGGCATGTTTTGTAGTTCTGCCGCAGTCATTTTCAGTAGGCTGTTACCGCACCGAGAAAAGGCCTTTAGGGATAAATGCATTTTCTTGTAGCTTTCACGATCCATCTTTGGATTTAAAGACATATTCTTCGTTATCATTATGGATGAACAAATAGATTTAAAACGAAAACTAATTGAAATTACGGATGCTGTTAGAAAAAAATTTAAACAAATTAAAGCAGCTAATGTAAGAGATAACTCTGAGTTAGAGAAATTTTATGAACCCATTTCCAAACCGTTGACCTCCATATCTAATATCGTAAAGCAGCAGCAGCAGCAGCAGCAGCAGCGGCAACAGGGTACAAGCTTTCAACAAAGGCCTAATGTGGCTACAGTAACAATGCAAACTAGCAGTATGGACACACCTACATTGGGGACGCTAAAAGAGTCGTTAGAAGAGTCACCAAGTATAATGGAATCTTCAACTCCGATAGTACATCAAGATTATAAAAGAAAACCAAAAAGTCTCTTTATATCGGGGGAACCGTTACAAGAAGAAGAAGATGACTCAAATCCATTTCTAACACCATCTCCGTCAAACAAATCGACATCAACTTATGGGTCAAGTGGCATGGTGTTACAGAAAATTCTCGATTCCTATTTAAATGGACTACATCACAAGCCCTCCTTATATGACACCGTATATGGAGTTCATAAAAAACGCGATAAAAAGAAATTTTATATAGGTAAAATGGAAGTTTGTTTTAAAAATGGAAAAGTATTATTTTATGATCAAAATAAACAAAATGTGGCCACATTTGATGGCGAGCATGAACTATACGACTTATTATTTTTAAAAAACCCGCCCATATTGGGTAATGAGAGTGAGATAAGTACACATGTCTTACAAAACTATAAGCATATTTTGGAACTGACTGATGCCGTTTATGATGGCTATAATATTCAAAAAGGTTTAAGGGAAACCAAGTGGAAAAAGTACATTAATATTATAAAACCGTTAATGATGGGAACTAAATTAGGTAGTTCAATACGGCGAAAAATACGAAAAAAAGCAAACTTTCAGCTACCGTCAAAAAAACACTTTTCTACAAAACAATCCGAATATGTCTATTGGAATAAACCCAAGGAGTTAGTTGACCGGTTGCGATTGTTGGTTAGTTCAACAATGGCAGGCCATACGGGGCATAATAATGAAATTATGTCAATTATAGAGGAACTTCGCGAAGAGGGTATTGTTTATTAAGAAATACATCAGCTTATTTTGCTTAGTACACTACACCATATTGTAGTAGCGACTGAAGATATGGATCCAAAACACGGAAAAAGGGGAAATAAAGTAGTTTAAATTGAAAACTTCGACCGGGGGCATTTTTGTATGCATAAATTGTTACTCAAAATATGTGTACACGCGAGCGCTCAAAAACAAGACCGGAAGCGAAGTTACTCGAGCAATGAAAAATATTATTAAAGAGGCTAAATATACGCCGGATAACATACAAAGTGATTTGGGCAAAGAATTCTTTAATAAACATTTTCAAGCTCTTATGAAAACACACAAAATTAATCATTACTCAACATATAGCACAAAAAAGGCATCAATTGTTGAGAGAGTCATAAGGACGTTAAAAAATTTTTATATAACAGTTTTCATTAAGAGGCTCTTTTAAATGGATACATATTTTGAAAGGTGTAACAAAAACCTACAATACCACCAAACATCGCACTATTGCAATGAGGCCGATTGATGTAAAGCCACAAACCGTGATTAATGCATATAATCATATTAAAGTTATGCCAAAAAAGTTTAAGTTTCACTTAGGCGATGTGGTTCGCATAAGCAAATATAAAAGCATTTTTGATAAAGGTTATACGCCATCATGGTCGACGGAGCTATTCAAAATAGTAAAAGTCAATGTTACAAATCCACCAACATATATTTTGGAGTCCACAGAGGGCCAGCCGATTTTGGGAAGTTTTTACGAAGCAGAACTACAGAAAACGAAGAGTCCCGATGTTTATTTGGTGGAAAAAGTACTCCGCAAACGTAGAAAAAACCAAAAGAATCAAATGTTTGTAAAATGGTTGGGATTTCCAGATCAGTACAACTCTTGGATAGATTCAACAGATATTGTGTAATTTTTATTAATTATAATGTTTTAAAATTATTGTAAAAGTTGTTTTTAAGAAATAAAACACATATTGTAAAAAATTGTTTTTTTATTAAACGAAGTAGGATATTATAACAAATCATGCTCGCTAATAAATTCGTGAACAGTCTTCTCCATTTTTCGAAATTTTTTTTCATTATTTTCAAGCCTTTCATATAATTTTATCAGGTCCAAATTAAGAACATATTTTTCAAGCTGCTCTATTTTCTTGAATTTTGCAGAATAATTGTTAATAACATCCTCATTTATTATCTTAGTCATTTGGGTGCGAAGTCCATGAACTTCTTGCTTCACAAATCCCCAATTAGCTGCATCACTAGCTACTATAGGTGTGGCGACATTAGTTAGACGCTTTCCTACAATATCATATTGACCATCAGCGGTAAGCTGGAATCCAACTCCTGGCAAACCACGGAGTTTTTGAGCTTTTCCATGCGTACCCTGACGACCAAATTTATCAATGTTATTGCTAACACCACCCATGATTAACTTAAACTAAATGATTTTACTAGCAAGTTTTTACTTATATAACCCTCATTATTTTTTAAACACAATATCAATGTTATAACACTACAAAATTAAAGCAACAGTATTTTACTAAACATATTTATTTCACAATTGGTAATTACATTATTTAAATACATATACATATTATAATGCACTTGATTTTTTCATCAGACATAAACTCCCTCGTCATCAGCGGGTATTGGGGGTGTGGGATTCGGCTCTGGCTCTGCATTTTCTATGACATCTTGGTTTGTGCCATCAGCGGATCGATTGATGGAGGGAATCAACTCATACTTTGTTGATATTTCTGCTGGTAGGTGCGGTATGTTGATAAGGTATTCTTTTAAATCTTGATCAATCATTTCCATACAAAATGTTTCGAGAGTTAAGGAACCATACACATACATGTCACATAGGTGCGCTCCTGCTAGCAAAACTGTAGTATCCTTTGTAAATTTTCTATATTCGGTCAATGTTACTTCATCACCCATTTCATTGGCATAGTCCAGGATCTCATGGGCCATATCTCTTAACTTGAACCCCAACCAAAACACATACGTGTATTTACACTCATCACCAGTTATCAAATCGCCCAACATCTTTAATTACAAAGAAAAAAATATGACTGTACTTTACTATGTGCAAGTTTTAATTGGATAGATATGTATAATTAATTTTTAACTATGATACATTACACTAAATTAAGAAAAATATATGTATTTCATTTATTCCAAACAACCAAAAGTTATTAGCGCTTTAGAATTACTATAATTATTGGGAAACACACGATTACTCTGCCCCAAATAAGTTAATGTGTATTTGCCATTTGAAGAGTTCATTGCTGAAAAATATCGTTTGACATATTGTCGGAAACACGACTAGGTAAAAATACAGCAAATGTTTCACTATTAACTCGATCAAATAGTGTAACAAGAACCGTTTTTCCAAACTGAGAATTCATCGGAGTAATTTTTTTTATAATGTAAGCGACCCCAGCAATTAAATCAGTTAGTTTTCTGCGGTTAAAAATTTCAGTTTCTTTATTTATTATTCGATTAATATTATCTAAAGTTTCTTTAGTAATGCTCATAGTTAAAAATGTATTATTTAATATCAGCAATTGTACCTTTTAATAAACAATCACTAGCACACAAGTTACGCGTAACAGCCAAAATTTATATAACAACACATATGCTCGCTAGACTTTATTTATATGACATGCCACACCACAATACCCGCCAGGCAAGGTTAAAACAAGGTCAAATTTTATAAACACGCCCACAATACTCAAGGCCAAACAAGGTTAAAACAAGGTTAAATTTTATAAACACGACCACAATACTCAAGGCCAAACATGCCCTCAAGGTCAAATGAGTCAGACACCCCCACCACCAAACAGTTCAAGGTCAAATTTGTATTTTTTAACGACTTTTTTAATTTATTCAAAGTTTTTTCAAGGCTTTTTGTGTGCAGTAGAAATATATATATATATATATATATATATATATATATATATATATATATATATATATATATATATATATATATATATATATATATATATATATAATTATATATATATATATATATATATATATATATATATATATATATATATATATATATATATATATATATATATATATATATATGGACTGAGATTTTTGGATAGGAACTTGGCCCTTATTTTTTAATTTTTTTTTTAAAAATTAGGCAAAAATTACTACAAAAGCATTACGAGTAAAAAAATATTTATTTTAACTAAAGACCAGCTTGTTCAAAATGCAAAAGTCAAATACAAATTTAGGGTTTTGTATGATTCAATACAGGTAAATAGGTAAATAAACACTTCTTTTGTAACTGAGCGATGGCGGTATAAATTGATAAAGGGAGCAATAAATAATACAACACAAAAATGACATAATGCAGGCCCAACTTTACTGTGAAAAGAATTTTTATGCTTCAAAAAGGCCAAAATACGGTCAACTGAACATTTTAAATGGCCCATTCGTTTACACAATAAACAAATAGAAGCACCTGTAAAATGCGAATGGTTCGAATCGAGGGTAAAAATCATGCATTCCCACACTGTCCAAATATATGAATCGAATGGGTCTTAAAAATAAAAAGACCGCCTGGGAGCGTGGGCTGCCACACAAAAGACCTTGAGAAAGCCATTTTGAACACATGTATGAAATATGACCCATTATGGTTAGTCACCCTTCTCTGCTGGAATTAAATAAAATTAATTTGGGTTTTTCAAGATCAATAAATTAAATTAATGGGTTTTCAAATACATGAGCTGCACACAAATGACCTTTTTTGACCTTGTGTGCAGTCCATGTATATGATTGCTACTGAAATACTACACAGTGGTTTGCCATTGCCATTTGTGAGGTGACGAGCTATGAAAAAATCCAATGGATAATGTGGGATTTGAAACCCGGGTCTCCACGGTGAGAGGCTGGTACACTGCAACTACACCAGCTCGACCACCTTAATAACTTACCAAACTCGATGTACCCCAAAATGAAAAAAAAGTTACCATAATTTAAAATATCCAAGATGTTAGCTACTCCTTCACCTGCAAAATAAACAAAATGCAACGTTAGTATTTGACACATTGTCATTAATGACTTTACCAGAGGATAACTGAAAAATTTAAAAATAAAATTTTCAAAATTTTAACTACTCATGATCTAATGTAGGTGAAATGAATTGTAAATAAAGAGAAATAATAAACATTTTTCACCTAAAATGAATAGTTACGAACACATTTTATTACAATTCCAAAATACTGCAATATCAAACAAGCCGTAACCAGACAAGACCCATAATATGACAATATCTGACTCTTTTGAGTCTTTTGACATTTATATGGTAATAGGTAGAAAAAAAAATTATATCAGAAAATACTGCATTATAATTATAAAATTATTACTGATTAAATATTTTAAAAATAAATAACCCCTGATTGCAAAAAAGTATATTTCCTTATCTGAATTATATATTATGCATCCCGTATAGGTACCGCATGACAGTCACACTGTAAGGTATTAAAGTTTCCTATAAAAAAACAACAAATTTCTGAAACACCCTGTGTTTAACTACAAAAATCTAAGGTTCTTTTCACTCTTCAATATGATTTTATCAATATAAGCTTTGATAGGTGCCGCCTCCCGCCTCAATATAGTTTGAATAATTTGCAAAAAACTCATTGGTAAAATCATCTTGAAGAGTAAAGAGGGTTGTAATTTTGAAGTCAGATAAAGGGTTTTCATTAAAATTACATAATTAATCCCACTCACCTACTTAAATCATGAAAAGAAAAACAAAAAAAGGCTTTTCTTTTCATTATTATAAACACTCAAGGCAATAAGAAGTTAAAATGACCTTAAGACATGCTTAATACTCTTTTAAAGCTATCTACTAATATTTCACCACCACTAATTGTTAAACAATTCCTTCTCAAGCACTTTTCAAAACCATATTATATTATAATTTGCAAACAGAAAAACATGCAGTCTGCGGAGTATCTCAAAAATTTGTTCGAGCATGATTAAAAAACTTACCATATTGATAGCAAATACAAAAAAAGATAAAGCCTCTGTTTTGTAGATAAAGGTAAGAAAAAATTAATGAATAACGCATTTTAAAACAAACCTGCTACAACAGATGGATTTTTTCCTGGAATTTTCTGTCCTGAAAAATTAAGTGTGGTTAGAAAAAGTTTACCCATCAACATTTATTAATTTTATCGTGTAAAAGTGTTTAGATCTTTAAATCTAATTACATATTATAATACTTATTTAAATTTAGACAAAATATATGAAAATTTCTGGTTTAAATCACGTTTTAATCGGCAAGCATGTCTAAACGACAGATAATGATGGAATAATACTAGTGCGCATACGCAATGGCCGGAATTATTATTTACTTTTAGAAAATAAGAAATAATGGTTGTTTGTATACACAAAACCTGAAAATATATACTGTTATGGACCTACATAAATATATTAAAAAAAACTAATCGTAGAAAAGGACATTTACATTTTAATTTTAAAATATAAAATTTCATGATTTAATTTTCCCGCCCACCCGAGATCTTCTGTTGCCAAATGTTGTCTGTGGACAATGCTGCTATTTTAGTGACACCCCCCTGCTTGCAGCGGACTGCGGGGTAGACCAAGGGTAATGAACTTAATAAGGAGTGCTCGATCCCATTTAAGCCCATATACATCTAATTTACTGTCAAATTGAGATTTGTGACGTATCTGTTTGCCCATATTTTTGTTTACATTTTGTGATTCAGATCGTACAGAAAGTTTTTTTTCGTATTTTTTATTTTATTTTTGCTCTTTTAGACATTGGAACTGGTATTATATTAGTTTTTATTATATTTAGTTAAATTTAATTTTTATTGCTGTGTTATTAGTGCAAGTTACAGAGACTTTTAAGCCTGTAAACAGGGTTCATTGACCGCTGGTTATTTGTTTAAACGGATTTATTTTAAATCTTCGTTAAAGGTAAGGTACAATTGTTTTATGTTTCTTAAGCGACTTCATTTTATTTTGTCCAAGTATGGTTTTATTTTTGTCATATTGGTTTGGTGTTGTAATTATAATGACTTAATACTTACGTACACCTCGATGATTGTTCTCTTATAAATAATAAACAATTTAAAAATTAAAACCAGAAGTTTAATCTTGTTTATATATTTTTAAACATCAAAATTCTTTAAGCTTTAATATTAATAAAATACCAAGGGCTATTAGTGCATAAAAGTATAAAGTCATTTTTAACAATTTAAAAATATATTAAGGGTTACAGTACTCTGATTAAATATTTTTGTGTTTAAACCAAAATCAAAATTAAATTGAGTCAATACACAAAAAGGCTATATAACTTCTTACGATGCCAGATGTGTTTTTAATTGATTTTATGAAAAAACTAAAACCTGAGTTAACACCTTCATGCACTTAGCTTCATTTATTTTAGTATGCATCATTAAAAGATCCTTGTGCAATCCTTGGGTGTAAGAGTAGTTTTATACAAGTTAAAAGGAGTGGTGAAGACATTAAGCTTTTTGCTTTTCCTAAAGCAAAAGATTTAGTATCCCAAACAGTATTTAATGAATGGATCAGGCGATGTCATAGGGGTGAAACTTTTAATCCACGTTTAAATAGCAAAATATGTTCCATTCATTTTACGAGTAATGATTTTGAGCGAGACCTACAAAATGAACTATTAGGTTAGTAAAGTTTATTATTAATATAATTTGCTTCATTGTTGTTTGGTGTGTTAAGTTAATATTTATGTATGGTATTTATAAAGTAGTTTGAAAAGTTTGTTATTTTTAGGATTACCGCTTAGAAAAATTTTGAAGAAAACTGCTGTGCCTACTTTACATTTGCCACAAGATTCTGTCATGTCTCAAGAAAAGAAAAATTTTAACACTCTAAAACAAGTAATTCCTAAAAATGTTTTAGGAGATAGCAGTGTTGACAATATGCAGCCAAGCACAAGTTTTGAAGAAATAAAACACAAACAGCTATCTAAGCAGCTATCTTCTAAGGTGATACTACCTACTGATACACCTAAGAAAGTCTTACCTGAAGAGATACCATCTACTTCTAAAGAAATGCCTTTACCTCCACTTGAAAAAGTAAATTATAAAACTCTACATAAAGAGCTTTTAATGAAATATATAGCACTAAAAGCAGAACATTCAACATTAAAAACGTCTTTCCAAAAGAAAAATGATCAGGTCAGATATTATAGGAATAAACAGCTTCATATCAAAACAGGTAAAGTAAAACAATCAGAAATAGCATCCAATTTACTGGAAAAAGTTTTGTCAAAGAATCAAATAGCTTTGCTTTCTAACAAGAAGAAAAGGGTTAATTGGACTCAAAAAGAAATTGCCATTGCATTTACTATAAGATATTACAGTAAAAATGTTATTTATATTTAAGGCAGTAACTGCATTATCCCTTACCTGGATTATCGACTTTAAGAAAATGGGCTTCCAAAATAAATGTTAGTCAGGGAGTTTTGTATGACATACTGCTAATGTTAAAGTTAAGAGGGAATCATTTACTCCATTTGAGAAAACAGTTGTACTTGCTTTTGATGAGGTAAAGGTTAAAAAGATTGAAGAGTATGACCCGTCAGCAGATGATATTCTGGGACCTTTTAGTCAAATGCAAGTTGTAATGGCCAGAGGTTTATTTTCCAACTGGAAACAACCTGTATACATAGGTTTTGATCAGAAAATGACAAAAGATATTTTAAATAATGTGATTGAAGAGCTGTATAATATTTCATATAATGTTGTCGCTATTGTTAGTGATTGTGGTGCAAGTAATGTTGGTCTTTGGAAGGAATTGGGCGTTGATATTGAGAAAACCTCATTTCAACACCCAATTACTGAAAGAAATATCTTTGTATTTGCTGACGCCCCTCATTTACTAAAGTTAATTAGAAACTGGCTCCTAGATGTCGGCTTTGAACTTAAAGATGGAACTTTACTAACCCACGAGCCTTTAAATGCTTTAGTCTCGTTAACAGATACTGAAGTTAATATTTGTTGGAAACTAAAAAGAAAACATTTAGAATGTGAAAAAAGCCAAAGGCAAAATGTTAGAATGGCAGCCGAACTATTATCAAATACAGTATCTACTGCATTACTTCGGCATGAACCAGGTGAAAATAAAAAAATGGCCAGAGATTTAGGAGAATTCATTAAAAATGTAAATATCTGGTTTGATATATTTAATAGCTATGTAGCACAAGGTAATGTACCCACAAAAATGCATATGGCAATGGTATAGAAATGCAAAGTGAACATTTAAACAAAATGCTTGATTTAATATCAAATCAACCAGTTGGAAAAATGTCTTTGCAGATTTTTCAAAAAGGGTTAATAATGTCTATTAAATCATTACAAAACCTTTATAATGAAATGAAAGAAATATTTAATATTAAGTATATAACAACACACAAACTTAATCAAGATTGCTTAGAAATTTTTTTTTTCAAATAAGAAGTCGTGGTCCAAATGAACATCCTACCCTTTAATAGCCATAAAAAGAATTAGGATGATAATTTTAGGAAAAATCCTGGTATTTTAGAATCAAAAGTAAATTCTGAAGAACAACAGATAGAAGAATATATTGTTCCGAAGGTTTTAGAACAAGCCGAAATACAAATTCAATCCCAAGAGGAAAATGTGAATGTAAATAACTCTCAAAACAGTTCATTTTCATCATCCTCATCTTCATCTGGTAATTTTACAGTAACATCTGTAATCGACAGTGATTCTCTGGAAATGACAAAGGATGCACTTGAATATATAGCCGGATATTTAGCTAAGAAATATAGGGAAAATTTACCAGCTTTGGGTGATTATACCTATAAAATAAAAGACCACTCTTATGCCCGTAATATACCCACCTGGGTACAACAGTTGTCGTATGGAGGCCTAATTAAACCAAGTAATGAGTGGTTGCAAAAAGTTCAAAAATGGAACAAGTATTTTGAAGTTCATCATAAAGAATCCTACCGCAAAGGGCCAGGAATTGTGCTTAAACTTTCCAAAAAAATTTTAAAAAAAGAAAAAGCTTTTCCATTAAAAGTGATTTTTGATTTTTGTAAATTAAGAACAATAATTAGAATGAATTTCCGAAACCTAAAAGCAGAGCAGGCAATAAAAATTACTCATAAAAGAAAAACTGCTCAATCTTCTGATGTAAAAAGAATTAAAATCAGAAAATTAAATAAACTTGTACATTAAATGTGATTTTAGCTTAATTCTGTAAAAGTTTTTGTAGATTTTTTTTATGTAAATAAAAGAGTAGCAATTAAAAATTGTCTTTATTATTTTTGATGGAAGACTGGGTATTTATTTTTTTTTTCTCGATAGAATGGACATTTTTAATTAACAGGGCAGTACGATAGACACCTAATGACTCTCGAGGAACTATACATTAAAAGACCTTTTAAAGAAGCTCTTTAATTTAATGTTGGTTAGGTTTAATTGTAACTTGTATTTGCCAATATGCAACAATATCATATGCTATATAAATATATGCAATGAGTGTCCTAAATTTGTATTCTTTAATGTGCCTAGTTTTTTAAATATATAATTTTTTTTTGTTGTAAAGTAACAACACCTCGTGTTACTAAGCTCATCTTAAAAGTGACTCATCTAGTCTTTCCATTTGTGATCATAGTAAAGGGGTGGCCAAGTGCTTTGCTATTAGTAAATTTTGATTTAAAACAAATTTTATGTTTTTTTCTATCTCTAATAAAACCTTTTAGGGTGTCAAGATATGTTACTTGTTCTGTTTTACACATAACCATTTTACTATGATTTTTTAAAAATTAATTCTACTACAAAACTTATCTTCTCCTAAAAATGAAATACATCTATTTATATCTTATTAGGATATTACCCGTTTAAACTTTTAAAAGGAATGGAGGTTTCTGATATATTTATTTTAAGTTTTATAACTGCAATATGGTTTTTACTCCATATAAATGTTTTTTACATGTTTTTACATTATAAATAAAAATATAGGTATAATGTTATATTTATGTAACTTTATTTTAGCTGGTTTTAAATTTTAACTACTTATTTTGAGTAAAACAAGTATAGCTAAATGGAAAAAACGCATTTTTAATGTTTGTTACAAGTAACAATGTTTTACCAGAATAAAGTCTTTTAATTTTATCAAATGGTGCATGATGTAGATATAATAGTAGGTGTACATCGAAATTAGTTTTAAAAGTTGAATATTTAACCAAAAATTAATAAAATAAATCTACATTTTGGGCAAAAGGTGACGTCACAAACATAACCTATACTGCGGACAAATTTTAAAGATCGATCACTCCTTGTTTAGACTCCTCTAGAAGCAGCACAAAATACGAAAGGAATAAAAGAAATGTCAAGTTCGTGTATTTCGTTGGCCGCAGTGTGGAAATGTGGCAACGTAAGATCTCGGTTGGGCCGATAATCGCATCCTATTTTATCGACAGGGTTTTGTGATTCAATATGGCTGCCCTTTGTTTACTTTTTAAAGTTATTTTATTTACATTTTCTAATATTTTATTAAACAAGTAATCTGAACTGCTGGAAGAAAATTATTTAAAATTTTTGTTTAATAATTGAATAAGAGAAAAAAATGTGTTGTTTTTTAGTAAGGGTAAAAATAGGTTATTAGTGTTTGTCTTTTAAAGGAAAAGTGCAGTTAAATTTCAGATTACCTGCAAATAAAAAAGATATTAGAAAATGTACAATTAGGTTTACACTGCAAAATAAAAATTTAAAATAATTTAATATCTTTAATTAACAACATTTATAATATATTTTTAAAAAAGTTATTTTCAGTCAAGATGCCAAAAACCACGACCTATTATGTATTCGTAAGGAATCTAAAAAAATGTTTATTAATTTACTTAATAAGTTACCAAATTTACATTCTGCCCTTTAATAACTAGTCAAACTTTACATTCTGCCCTATAATTTAAACAAAGCAGGATCTTTTTAAAACAAAGTAAACTTTTGTTCGTAATACTTCATAAAGGGGAGGCGGCACCTGTATTAATTTAAAAATTTAATGAAATAGTATAAGTTAAATATATATTAATTTTTCAAAATTATTTAATGTAATCCAAAAGCATATTTATGCCACTCATTAAAATAATATTTTAAATTGATACACGTGTGTGAAACCTTCATATAACGAAGGATACAAAATTTTTAATAGGGTAGATAATATGTCATTTGATATAGTAATATTTGTAGAATGCAATAATATTTTGCCAAATAAAAAAATAATTATTGGTCAGTTTTACCATTTAGATAAAAAAATATACACAATTAAGCAAAATCCTTACACAGATATATGAAATGAGAAACCGGTACACGTTCGTGCAACCACCATATAACAAAGAATACACAATATTTTATAGGCTGGATAATATGCATTTTGTCATAGTATTTATATAAAAGGAAAAATTTTTCTGCCAGATATCAAAGAAACTATTAAACAATTTCACTATTTAAATAACTGGAAAATATACAAAAAAAGCCAAATACTTACAGATATATGAAATTAGAAATACATAATAAGAGTTATGATAAACAGTCTTAAAAAAAAAAAAAGATATTAAAAATAATATTATATGCACTAGTAATATGCCTAAATAAAGTCTTAAATTTACAAAATATACAAGGAACATTTAATCACTTATCGTGATATTATAATTATACAAGAATTAAAGCCTTAATACATTTTGAATAATTTGCAACCAACTCTTTCATAAGAACAATGTGAACAATATATTATCTGTCGTTCACCATATTTTTAAGGGGATGCTTTAGGCATAACATTTTAAACTACTTAAATTAAATCTGTCAAACCTAACATTGATAAAATCGTCTTGAAGAGTGAAGAGGGTTGTAATTTTGCAGTTAGATATAGGGTTACCATTAAAAAAGTACATAATTAATTCCACTTTACCTACTTAAATCATGAAAAAAAGGCTTTTCTTTTCATTATTACAAACACTCAAGGCAATAGCAAGTTAAAATTATGAATATTAGTTGGATAATTTGTTAACTTTATTTTAAATTTTAATTTGCAAAGCGTAAAATGATCTTAAGACATGCTTAATACCCTTTCGAAGCTATCTACTAACATTTCACCGTCACCTTAACTTATACAATAACACTTCTACATTAAAAACTATTAAACAATTTCCAAGCACTTTTAAAAACCATATTAGATGATACTTTGCAAACAGAATAACATGCAGTCTGCGGAGTATCCAAAATTTTTCAAGCATGGATAAAAAACTTACCAGATTAATAGCAAATACAAAAAGATAAAGCAATAATTTTATTGAAAATTATGAATATTAGTTGGATAATTTGTTAACTTTATTTTAAATTTTAAAATTTGCAAAGCGTAAAATGATCTTAAGACATGCTTAATACCCTTTCGAAGCTATCTACTAACATTTCACCGTCACCTTAACTTATACAATAACACTTCTCATTAAAAACTATTAAACAATTTCCAAGCACTTTTAAAAACCATATTAGATGATACTTTGCAAACAGAATAACATGCAGTCTGCGGAGTATCCAAAAATTTTTCAAGCATGGATAAAAAACTTACCAGATTAATAGCAAATACAAAAAAGATAAAGCCTTTGTTTTGTACATAAGGGTAAGAAAAAATATTGTTTTACGCATTTTAAAACAAACCTGCTCCAACAGTTGCATTTTTTCCTAGAATTTTCTGTCCTGAAAAATTAAGTGTGGTTAGAAAACCTTTATCCGTCAACATTTATTAATTATACCGCGTAAAAAGTGTTAAGATTTATAAAGCTAATTACAAATTATAATACTTACTAAAATTTAGACAAAATATATGAAAATTTTCAGTTTAAATCAAGTTTTTAATCAACCAACATGTGCGAATAACCAATAATGAAATAATACTAGTACGCATACGCAATGGCCGGAATAAATATTTACTTAATAAGAATTAATGGTTGTTTGTATATACAAAACTTGAAATTATATACTGTTACGGGCCTACATAAACATATTTAAAAAATACTAATTTTAGAATGAGCCATTTACATTTTAGATTAAAAATATAAAATTCCATAATTCAATTTTCGCGCCCAACCGAGATCTTATGTTGCCAAATGTTGTCTGTGGCCAACTTCGCTATCTCACTGACACCCCCCTGAGAAGCAGTCGCTGCGGCCCGCAATGTGAACCCCGTTGGCGGGGCGCGGCCTACGATTCCTAGGAAAACACTCTGACGTAGTACTGTGTGTTGGGTGCTCTGCGGACTCTGCACGTTCAATACCGCACTCTGCTGCGGCGTATAACCCGCAGCTAGAAAAATGCGCCTTTTTAAAAGACCTTTATTTTTATAAAATACAATTTATTATATTTTACAATTAAAAGACAAAAACATAAAATAATAGTTTATGGTTTTTAAGTGCCTGACTGCTCTTGACAATAGATGGATATTAAATCTTACTAGTATGATATTTGAACTACGTGGTTAACATAATCTAGTGTTACCTTATATGTAAATTTACATACTCGCTTATCAGAAAAATTGTTGCCTATTGTCTCAGACCAATAGTTTCCTTGAAAATTATCTCAAAGGGTCTTCTCTTGTGTTTCTTGTGTTTTATGTGTTAATTAGCGACATAATTTATTCAAAGTACCATTTTTAAGTTGGCAGTGCGAATATTTCTACTTATTAGTAAATTTAGTTTTCCAGATTTAAGGTGGTATACATAGGTCGTACTGGAGGGGGTTTTAAAATTTTAATATCTTTAAAAATTTGTTATATAGATTACAATGACTAAATTTATCAGTGTTTTTTCTTGCTGGTCCTATATTTGCATAAACCGTAAAAGCTTGGTGTTTGACCATAATATTTTATTAAAAATTATTATTTTATTAAAGTAAAATGTTTTGTGTCTGCTTCATCGATAATCAATAATGAAAAGATGTTAAGGAATCTAAGCTAGGATTTTATAAAAATATAAGGAAGGAGAAAGCCAAATGAAGGATCACCTGTCCTTGTTGTCCTTAAAGGTAACCCATAGGATTCACTATTTCGAAAGAGATAGAGAAAAAAAATGTCAAAAAATTTGCTAACAGAATCGGGCCCCTGAATCAGTTACTATATTTTCATAGCATTACTGACATGAGAACGGCCCTATATATTGCAGATTAAAAGTCATTTATTCTATGTTCCTTTTTTTTGTGGTTATATCCAATTGTGTTGAAGAGGTCGAGAGCTACCTCTATACATGTTAATAAAACTGCAAACAGAAGGTCATCCACATATCTTTTTAAAAGGATATGTGAAAAGATTAAAAGTCATTTAGTTCCTTTTTTTTGTGGTTATATCCAATTGTGTTGAAGAGGTCGAGAGTTACCTCTATACATGTTAATAAAACTGCAAACAGAAGGTCATCCACATTTTTTTTTAAAGGATATGTGAAAAGGCATATAAGACAAGCAGTTTTTAATTAAGTGATCCAGTTGCATAAGATAGGGAAGTTTCTGTACCCCATTGGGGTATCATGTACTTGTTTAAAATATCTTTTATAAAATACGCAATGATTTGAACCAAAAATATACACCACTACCTTTTTATACATATAAGTCTCTAATAGTACTTAAGTTCTAAACCAATTCTAAACTATCCAAAATTGTCTCCAATAATAGATTTGTAAAAAATGATTCTACGTCAAAGCTTACTATGACATATTCATCTGGCAATTTAAGGAATTGAATAAATTCAGGAAAGAAAAAAGAATCTTTTACATAATATTCATTATTAAAGCCATAGTATCAGCAGCCTATGGTTTTAACCATTTAGGCCTACGCATTATTGGTTTATATTGGTGGATACTGGTTATACCGAAAGATCATTCGAAAAAAATATTTACCAAGAAAAACCACCCCAACAGAAGCTATATTTAATATTCATGTATTAAACTACTTCTAAACAAAGCGTAGTTCAATTTAATGGAAGAGGGGGAGTTTCTCAGGTCTTAACACTAGATTATGTTAACCGTGCAGTTCCAATATTATCAAAGTTCGGTTTAATATCCATCCATTGTCAAGATCAGTCAGTCAGTTGAAAACTATAAACTATAATTTTGTGTTTTTGTATTTTTGTATTTAAATTCTAAACATAATAAAATTTAGTTTATAAAAATAAAGTGATTTTAAAAAGGACTTTTAACAGTTAAATAAGTTCATAAAAATCAGAAATTTAGATAATCTCACAGAACACCTTCATCCACTCCCCTCTTTAATTAAAAAACTGTAACGATGTACGTTTCGCAAATAAAAGAACTAATAAGACAGTGTAGAACCCAGTAAGCACAGCCTTGCACAACAACAGTTAGCTTCTTTTTGAAATAAAGGAAGAAATTTTATGTTACATTTATGAAAAGGTTAAATAATGACACTTTTTATTATCTTTTTAAGTTTATTGTTGTTAGAACCGTTTTACACATACGAGAACTATTCTGAAAATTATTGTCATAATTGTGCCGAAATTTAACACAATACCTATTTTCTGTATTACACATTAAATAATTCTTACTAGAATTTTTACCATAAAAATATTAGACATAATCTACATTTTCGAGAAATTACGCAAAAGGCGACGCAAAACTTATTTCTGTGTCGGTAATATCATGGAGAATTATTTTATAAAGTAAAAAGGAACTATCCAACTAATGCCACATCTAATAGTAACAACTTCCGTTTATCTATATTTAACCTAATTTAAAGGACGCAAAAACCTTTTTTTATTTATTAAATATCAAACACAAATGAATGTACTAATACCAAAAATCCCATGAAAATTTTCATCAAAATGTTGATTTTCTTTGCACTTTATGTTCCCGGGAACATTACTCAAAGCATTGTTTTAAGTTTTTTTATGTAAATATAGTGTTTATTAAGTGATGTTAAGTTACATGAAAATTATAAAATACCTTTTACCTTTTGTTACGGATGTGTTTAGTGTATAGAGATGTAGAAGGTTAGAATTATTTAATATAGGTTAATAATTTATTTTAAGTAAATTACCTTAGTATTTCCCTATTGCGACGGCCATTGTAAAGTGTTCTGAGGGCACTGGAGTCATCCATGTTGCACTTTTCTTGCACAATAATTAAAAGAATTCTTCCAGCTAATTCCAGTCTTTTCCGTGTTTTTATACGAGGTATTACGGAACATATGGTATTAGAAGCAAAACAAGAACCACGGGAAATCCAAAGGGATTAAAAAGAACATTTGAATAGCTGTAAGGACCAGACATTAAACAGCAGTTATGGAAGGAATACGCACACTAATAAAGTACATGATGAAAGAAATGAAGACCAGTTCAGAATCCATTAAAGAAAATCTAAATACAGATGTAAACAAAATGAAAACCAAGCAAGAGTCCATGAAAGAAGACCTAAATAAACAAACGCAGACAAGTCAAGAATCAATAAAAGATGATTTAAGTAGAAAAAAAAAACAACCAAAAAGAAATGAGAAAAAGCCAACAAGAGATGACGCGTGACATGTAGCAGGACAAAAACAGAGTACATCCAAAAGTATATTGATAGAAAAGAAATCGAAGAAATGCAGCAGACTGTTTAGTACATTAAAGGTCAAGTTCAGCAAGTCCAAGACAAAATAAAAGAAGATATTCAACATTTACAACATTTGTAGTTCGAAAAAGCGGTAGGTACCTTAATGATTTTTATGAAACCACCCACTTTTGATAGTAAAGTACCATGAGTTACGTACCTCGGGTAATTTAAAGCTGCTGCCAATGGCAATAAATGGAGAATACCAGAGAAAGCTCTTCGAGGTGAAGCCATGGAGGTGTGTGTAAGACACTTTCCCAAAAAAAAAACAAAGTGACTAAAAATCGATTGTAAATTTTCTGGAAAGGAGATATGGCAAAACACGTTAATTACTCTGACATATCTAGCGTACCCAGGAGAAATAAAACAAGGACTAGCCATAGGCAGTTTTATTGAAGTTCTACTTGGTCCAGATATGAACCAAGCGTTAATAATGGCCAGTCTTATAAAAATATCTAAAGGAGTGATAACTTAGAAAAGAAATAATACTTTTCAAACTTCCACAATCAATTAGACTTAAATTCTTCTCCGTTATTGAATCTGTTTTGGCAACACAGCAAGCTCTTTTTTCGACAGTAGACTTGACTGACACTACTGACAGTGACAGACCATTGTTGGCGTCACGCCTGGCCAACTTCTTATGGGGATACTGGAAAAAGTGACATTTGACAATTATATCATTGCCAGGGAATAAGTAGATATCTATATTTTTCCATATTTTGCTTTGTAGTAACTTGGTAGTAAATTTCTAGATGGCGAAACGTTGATTTTTTTTTAACCAATGAGAAGTGAGAATTATTTATATCCCTTTTTAACCATAAATCCCCGTGTTGTGTTGTGTTTGCGTCGGCCATTTTCTATTCTAGTATTTGGGTTGTAAGTGTTGACTTTGGGTTGACTGTTTTAAATTGTATTTTTTGGTTTTAAATTTGCGTTCTTATTTTTTCCACACTATTGTGAAAAAATGATAAGGTAAGATATGTTATTTAAATATTGTAGTAAGCCTTCTTCGATATTAAACCAAGATTCTTTGTAAATATCTTCGCAATGGCACCAACACAGCATGTAGGCTGAAATATTCTTGTAATTATCCATGTTGCAGAAACGCCTATTATAGTAAAATTGTAAGCACAGATTTTAAGAACAAAAAGTTTCATTCTTTTCTTCGAGATCCCTTATCGTTAGAAGCTTGGAAAATTAAATGTACTTTAAGTCCCTCAAAAGATTGTAAAAATGTATGTTTGTGAGGACCGTTGTTCAAAATTAAATTATGCAAATCTTGAGGATCCTTCTCGCTTAAAATATAGAGCTGCACCTTGGTCACCCTTTATGAATTCCATTTTAAAAGAACACAGTTACGGAAAATGTTTCGATTCTTTTCAAAATTTACCTCTCGAACCATTGGACAACCCTAAAATTAAAATTTTAAATAATGTTATTTTATACCTTATTTACAAAATTTCAATTTCATGTTTAACTTGTCAGAGTAATCTCTTTTTAGTGGAGGTAACCGACAAGCATTTATTTGTAATGTTTAAAGAGTTTGATAGATAACGAAGGCTTAAATTTGCTAGTGAAGCTTTAGTCAATCTTGTAAACAGACTACATGCTGATATTTACAAATATTTGGATGAGAATGTTTACAAGAATAAAATTGAAAATTTATTTAGGCAACAATATTTCGAACCTTACTGCAAGCTCTTTTTTCAGACTCTTTGTTCAGACCGTAATTTTATGAAATATTTAACCTAACTTTAAAAATAATAATTTTTACCATTTATTATAAATATTTATGTTTATTTTTCAATTACCACATTAATTTAAATTCTTTATATATTTTTGCCCGCTGTCTGCTTCTGTCTTTGCCTAAATTAATAGCAAAAGTTCCCATATCATATTTTATGTATTTTTAGTCTGTTTTGAATAAGCGAATACTGCCTAGCTTCTTTGTTTTATAGGAACCTTTCAGCATGATCTCATCCAACCCCGGCTGTGACAGTTTTAGAAGTATCTCATCCAACCCCGGCTGTGATAGTTTTAGAAGTTTTATGGTTAATTTTTAGAATATATTTTATTTTGCCTGTGTTATCTCAGGTCTAAGAATTTATGTTGTTATCAGAGAATATTTTTCATTTATTCTGAAATTTCATGTTTTATTTTTATGTTTTATTTGTTACTGTTATTTTTGGAATGTAATTTTATGTTGTTGTTTATTGAAAATTTGGGGCAAATGTCCCAAGATTTTCCTGGTTTTCTCAAAATATTTGTATTTATAACAAATTAATTTATAATATATTGTTAATAATAACATTTTTTGTTTGCTTTATTTTTTGCAAGTTTAAATTTTACCAATCCTAACAAAGATAAAATTTTGCAAAATCTTACTTAACAACTGCTTATTTATTAAAATAATCAGTTGTTAAGTAATGTATTTTAGCAAAATCTTATTTTTGTTGGAATTGGGGAAAAATAAAAGTAGAAATAAAAATTTATAGTACTACCAGCGCATTCGCCTTTTTATTATATGCTTTTATTAGTTAATTGGCCAGGCGTTTGTCGCTACTGTACTGACAGAAAATAGCTGCGTTCAGAAAGCACGAGGTTTGGATTTCTCTAACCCCTTTTTTATTCTGTGGTTGGCGTTAGCAGTATTGGGTTTTTGGATAGTTTTTTTGGAAAAGTTTTAGATTTTTTTGAACAAATTATGTTTGAAAACGCACCTTACAAGCTTAAAACAGTTCTTTTCAGAACTACTTTTCATATTTCGAATTTTAAAGGTAAGTTACATCTGTTTTTGTTATTGAGGTTACGTAAATAAAACTGTTTTGTTTACTTTTAGAAAATGTTTAAAATGTGGACTGTGGAACAAGATGCCTTTATAATAATGGCACATTTTAGAAGTGCAACTCGTAATGAGGATGGAACATGGTCATATTCTCTGCAAAGTTGCATGGACCAGTTTAGAGAAAGGTTTCCTGACAATCTTGTTGAGTACGAAACATTTG
>JAHBCN010002509.1:0-25000 GCA_019359885.1 Listronotus oregonensis
ACAAGGATAAAACTAGCGGTAATCTAGTGTGACGTCACGATAGATTTCAGCGCTAAATCATCTGATGAATTTAACATCACGCCTCATAGTATAGTCCCAGAATACTATACCCATATGGAGTTATGTATGAGATATTATATTTTATATGGTGTTCTACCCGATAGCCATAATTTGGAACGGCAAAGCGCTGTTATTCCGTTTGAAAAATAATGTTGAAGTATCGCATGTTCTGCAAACCGCAGTTATCAGTTCTTAAGTGGAAAAACAAAACGCAGTTAAACTTTATATTCTTAGAAAATCAAAACGCAACTTTACAAAGGTTCACTGTAAGAGTGCAGTTGGTTCATGCTTTGCCAAAAATGAACAAGAAGCTTTTTATTTGCGTCAATTGGCTCTATATAATTTTTGCATTACTGAACCTAATCCTAGAACTCCATACTTTTATACGTGGACAGAAAACTAAGCGGAAAGGGGTCCGAATGAGATTGGGTCAGCACTATACCACTTTTTGACAACTCGGCAGTTTCCAGAGAATTGCAAAACCATAGGACTCTTTGCAGATGGATGTGGAGGTCAGAATAAAAACTCCTTTATCATTCACATGTTAATGTATTGGCTTTCCAACAAAGCTCCAATAGCTATTCAGGAGTTATTTCTCTTTTTTCCAGGAAGAGGGCATTCTTACTTGCCTGCCGACAGAGTATTTGGCAGAATAGAGAAGATCTGCAGAAAGCATTCTGAAATCACTACAAAAGAGGAGTATTGGAAAATATTCAGAGAAGTGGGAAAAGTTCATGTGCTTGGCGAAGACTGAAAGTTGTTTGATTGGAAGAATCTCTCCCTATCAAAATTTAAAAAAGTTGATGGTATTCAGGAAATTAAACGAATCCATTTAAAAAGATGTAGTGGTAGGTGTGTTGCAAAATTGGATTTTTTATAAAAGTGACACCAATAAAGAATACCAAAGTTACATGAAACTTTTAGCCACATTACAAAATTGTTAACCTCAGGAAATTAAACAGTGCAACGATATTAAAAAGGTCAAATTAGAAAATATTGAGACCCTTACTAAAACAGTATCAGGAAAATTGGGAAAAAATAAAAATTTGGATGGTACAAAATCCTACTAGACGAACGTTTAAGACACAGGACAGGGGACGGCGAGACAAGTAGAGAAAGTGTTGTCAAGAGGAAAATATATTTTTAAGTAATATAATTTTTAACTTTAAAAGTTTAAAACTATCTAAGTTTAGGTTTTTTTCAACTTATGGATCAGTATTCTGGGGTATAGTCTCTTTCAATATTGAGAAATATGCTTGTCAATCTGCCCTCAGCCATAGATGATCTATTAAGCCGCGTTTACACCAAAGTCTTCCACAAGTTGAGGCAATTTGTTGCTTTTTCTAAATACAGTAGCTTTTTCAGTCTTCCACGTGTGGAGAGACAAATATTCCACTAAATTTTGGTTTTCCGCGGAGTGCCGGTAAAGATTAAAGAAAGTTGTCAACTAAAAGTGGAAGATTTACTGCCTAAACCTTTCCCGCCAATTCTTGGGCAACAAGTTTTTCACTTGTTGCTTTAAATTTAAGAAGAGCAACTTTTAATTTTTTACAAAAATCTTCCACTTGTTGCTCCAATTTAAGAAGAAAAACTTTTCGTTGACAACTTTTAGTTTTTTACAAACAATCTTGTGTCAACTTTTAGTTGTGAACTTTGGTGTACACACGCTTTTATATGTTTTAAAAATTTTTAATCTAAAACTGTTTCTAGAACTGTTCAAAAAATTCGGTATATTTATCAAAATAGAAAAATCGTTTCTGCACCTTTTCAATTACTTTCTTTGTAAAAAATAATGGAATAAACACAAAAAAAACTTACTCTTTCGTAACGAACTTTTTCTGACACGAATGACGCCGTTAATGCCGGCAGAAATATTAGGAGCGACTATCTAGGGAAAGATATTCCAGCTTATAAGCATGCGCGGTCTATTTTTTTTACTCGCGTCTAGAGACACCCCGGATAGACCAATTTAAAAGCCCTAAGTTCTAGTCGGTCATGATTAGTTCTAGTTAGCAAAGCAGCTTTTTATTTTCCCCAAATATATTTCAGACGTGAAAATGCGGGGACGTATTAAAAAGGGCCGCGCATGCTCATAAGCTGAAATATCTTTTTCTAGATAGTCGCTCCTAAAATATTGCCATTTGTGGATTAGAACTTACTATTAGGGAGTATGTTTTAACTCTACTCCAACGCAATCTACATTTGCGAAGCAGAAATACAGTAACAAACGACAAAAATGACTTAATAATATAATTTTTTAAAACCATTTTTTGTATTTTTATATATATCTATATATATATATATATATATATATATATATATATATATATATATATATATATATATATATATATATTATATTTTATATTATTTATTATATATATATATATATATATATATATATATATATATATATATATATATATATATATATATATATATATATATATATATATATATATATATATATATATATATATATATATATATATATATATATATATATATATATATATGGGGGGGGAAAAATTTATTCTAATGTTAAGAATGGATATATTTCTTCAGTTTTTAATTTAAAGAAAATTGTTCTTGGTGGCTGCATTGCACGTAAGCGTGGAGATTTTCATAATTTCTTCAAATTCAAGCATTCACTGTTTTTTTTTTATTTTTTGCACAAAATTGTTTGTTATTAAACGATACTACCATAGCATATTTAAAATTATTGTGTATTATTGGAATTTATATCATCTGATATAATATGAAAAGAATATATGGCGCCACTTTACAGCCTTCTATTTAAATGGTCGATATTTTTGTGAGTTTTGTATTTTTACCAAAAATCTCTGTAAATAAGTAAAAACACAATTTTTTAAAATAAATTTTAATCATTGTATGATAGTTTCATGTACTTATCACCAATTTTGTGATGAAAGAAGGGCAAGATAGTGTAAATAAGTTTAATCTAATCCTAAGATTCTGGTTGCACATTAAAAAGTGAACATTTTTATAACTGCTTTTTAGGTATATACTTTTCACTAATAACAAACATTCATGAGACAGAATAACAGTGGTTAAAAATGTTTAGTAAGCTTTGGAACCTAGGAATCCATTGTAACAGTATCCGTTAAATATTATGTGTCTACAGTATGTCGAGCTTAAATAGTT
Organism: Listronotus oregonensis; assembly: GCA_019359885.1. Classification (NCBI taxonomy): domain Eukaryota; kingdom Metazoa; phylum Arthropoda; class Insecta; order Coleoptera; family Curculionidae; genus Listronotus; species Listronotus oregonensis. The sequence goes on from JAHBCN010002509.1 coordinate 3,226, forward strand.
GATAATATAAGTTTAAGAATCCAAAAATTTAATTTCTTTTTAAACAAATACAGAAAAAGCATAAAGGAACTTTAACATAAAATTGTACTTTCTTTTATTCAATTACAGGGACCTGTATATATTAAAATTTGCCCGGCCTGCCCAGTAATTAATAATTTTGATCCTTTTAAAGAATGTACTAAATTATTAAATGAAATAAAAGTACCTTATTTATTTTTAATAATCCACAGAAATACACAAACATTGTGGAAATCATCTAAAAGATAGTTAAAATTGCCTTACTTCTCTCACTGCTATTATTCATAATTAATATATTATTATTTATTCGGTTACCTAACGTTACCAGAGATGAGTAGGGAGATTGCCGATCGCAATGGAGCGAAATGTATAAGCGAATGCTGCCGTGAGCTAACGCCCTCGCACTGGTCAAGCGCCGAACTAGACGCACTTTCTCCCCTCTCCGCTTGCTAAAGTATAGTACGTCTACATTAATGTGAGAATAGGGTTAAATAAATTTAATTTTGTAATTATATTTACTTTTATGTGTTTTTGTCGCTGATCACGATTTTGGGGTCATATTCGGGCCGCGACCAATACGTTAAATAGAAAAGGTGAGAATAGAGATAAATAAATTTAATTTTGTAATTATATTTATTTTTATGTGTTTTTGTCGTTGATCACGATTTTGGGGTGAGATTCGGGCCGCGACCAATACGTTAAATAGAAAAGGTGAGAATAAGGTTAAATAAATTTAATTTTGTAATTTTATTTATTTTTATGTGTTTTTGTTGCTGATCACGATTTTGGGTGAGATTCGGGCCGCGACCAATACGTTAAATAGAAAAGGTGAGAATAAGGTTAAATAAATTTAATTTTGTAATTTTATTTATTTTTATGTTTTTGTTGCTGATCACGATTTTGGGTGAGATTCGGGCCGCGACCAATACGTTAAATAGAAAAGGTGAGAATAAGGTTAAATAAATTTAATTTTGTAATTTTATTTATTTTTATGTTTTTGTTGCTGATCACGATTTTGGGTGAGATTCGGGCCGCGACCAATACGTTAAATAGAAAAGGTGAGAATAAGGTTAAATAAATTTAATTTTGTAATTATATTTATTTTTATGTGTTTTTGTCGTTGATCACGATTTTGGGGTGAGATTCGGGCCGCGACCAATACGTTAAATAGAAAAGGTGAGAATAAGGTTAAATAAATTTAATTTTGTAATTTTATTTATTTTTATGTTTTTGTTGCTGATCACGATTTTGGGTGAGATTCGGGCCGCGACCAATACGTTAAATAGAAAAGGTGAGAATAAGGTTAAATAAATTTAATTTTGTAATTTTATTTATTTTTATGTTTTTGTTGCTGATCACGATTTTGGGTGAGATTCGGGCCGCGACCAATACGTTAAATAGAAAAGGTGAGAATAAGGTTAAATAAATTTAATTTTGTAATTTTATTTATTTTTATGTTTTTGTTGCTGATCACGATTTTGGGTGAGATTCGGGCCGCGACCAATACGTTAAATAGAAAAGGTGAGAATAAGGTTAAATAAATTTAATTTTGTAATTTTATTTATTTTTATGTTTTTGTTGCTGATCACGATTTTGGGTGAGATTCGGGCCGCGACCAATACGTTAAATAGAAAAGGTGAGAATAAGGTTAAATAAATTTAATTTTGTAATTTTATTTATTTTTATGTTTTTGTTGCTGATCACGATTTTGGGTGAGATTCGGGCCGCGACCAATACGTTAAATAGAAAAGGTGAGAATAAGGTTAAATAAATTTAATTTTGTAATTATATTTATTTTTAGTGTTTTTGTCGTTGATCACGATTTTGGGGTGAGATTCGGGCCGCGACCAATACGTTAAATAAAAAAGGTTAGAATAGAGTTAAGTAAATTTAATTTTGTAATTATATTTATTTTTATGTGTTTTTGTCGTTGATCACGATTTTGGGGTGAGAAATGGGCCGCGACCAATACGTTAAATAAAAAAGGTGAGAATAGAGTTAAATAAATTTAATTTTGTAATTATATTTATTTTTATGTGTTTTTGTCGTTGATCACGATTTTGGGGTGAAATTCGGGCCGCGACCAATACGTTAAATAAAAAAGGTGAGAATAGAGTTAAATAAATTTAATTTTGTAATTATATTTATTTTTATGTGTTTTTGTCGTTGATCACGATTTTGGGGTGAGATTCGGGTCGCGACCAATACGTTAAATAAAAAAGGTGAGAATAGGGTTAAACAAATTTAATTTGGTAATTTTATTTATTTTTATGTGTTTTTGTCGTTGATCATGAGATTCGGGCCGCGACTAATACCTTAAATGCAAAATGTTGGAATAGGGTTAAAGGAATTTTATTTATTGTTACGTGTTTTTCTTCTGATTTCGATTTTGGGGTGAGATTTAGGCTACAAACAATGTGTTTAATTATAAAAAAGTGGTAATTAATTTAATAAATACAATTTTGGTATTTTATCTATTTTAATGTGATTTTCGTCGCTGATCACATTGTGTGGTATGTGTTGTCATTGTTTGCCATATAAGGTTTCTGACTCAAGTAGCATTCAGAAAAAGTTGTCGGTAAATGGTAACAATGTGATCCAGTGTTTTTTAAAGTATATAGGGTTAGCATGGTTACCTCGTGGAGGATTGCATTAGACAGTGTTGCCAATGTGATGAAAAATATGGATACTTGGGAAATAACCTTTATTTTTTAAGATGATGATATATGCATAAAACGGTGGACAAAGCGCACAAGGCGAATGTATTTCTTGTTTGTTAAGCATTCCTTTGACAGTTAGAGCTATAGTTCAATATATGATAACCTTAAGAGTTCATTTCCTGATTTTGAATTAGCGACTGGTCTCGTGAATCAAGATTCTGTTGAGCATGTTCACTCGAAACTCCTAGGGTGGAGTGGGTTTAATCCTAACCCAACTTGTAGAATGTATCGTTTAAACTTTAGGCATATTTTGTTAACTAATTTTATTGATTGCAGTAGAAAAGGTAATGTTATTCTGAAGAAACGAACTCCCTACTCGCTTTGACAGAAAATACTCAACAATTTTACCGGAATTAGATTTAAATACGCCCGAATGTAACCAGGAAGAGATAAAAGGCTCGATGAGCTACTAGAAGCTGCCGAAATTATTAATATGTTCACTTCGGTTTATTATGATAAAATACCGGATTTAGCAAGTAAAAATTTCTTTGAGGCTAAAGCCATTACTTTTTTTTTCGGGTTATATTGCGAGAAAAACGTTAAAAAACTGGATGTTTTAAATGCAAAACTATGTTTATTAAAGCTTTTGATGAATCCAAAGATTCTAATGAATTGTATATGCAATGTAGAAAGTATTTGCATTCAGATGATTTACTTACGAAAGTATCATATCTGACTCGACCGACAGATTTTTTTTTAATCTTAATTTTCAATTAAAGACTTTCAATAATCATTGTGCAGATATTAGGCATTGCAGAAAATTATTATTAAATTTAACAGAAATTATAGAATCAAAAACCAATGATGAATTTCCAAATTGGTTTAACAAGAGTCACATATATTACGATCATAGGTTATTTGCTTTAAAATTTATGTTAAAAGTAAAAATTTATGCAAAAGCCCGTGATCATAATAACGCGAGGAGAAACCACAATAAAGGTTCTGTAGCGTCAAAAAATAAAATAATGAAAAATAATTTAAAATTTTCCTTTACTGAAAATGTTTATTTTAAATCGTATATTGTTTGTTGAAAATTTGTTAATAATAAAGAGTCCCTTCTCATTGATTTATTTATTAAATAATATTATAAACATTTATATTTATCGACCAGGGCCGGATTTAACTCTTGTTGTCCATAGGCTAATTTATTTTGCCCCTATTATGTCAATATTTTGTGAATATTAGAATGAAAATTTAGCTTTAAAAAATGTAAACTACACTAGTAATTCTTAAAAAATTAATAAAAAAATCCAAGTAAAACATACAAAAATTAAATAACAATTCTTTAAAAACAAACAAATTTTATAATATAACAAAAAAACATTAAAATGTTAAAACAAATAAGTCTTGTCTATGTATATTAAATTATAGGTAAAACCCTATACTAACATTTATCTTCAAACCTTTTTTTTTTTCTGCAAAATCATTAATTATATCATTATAATTAATGCTATTTGTTACGTCTGGTTCAATATATAATATTGCTAAAGCTTCTAATCGTTCTTGTTCTATAATTGATCTTAAATAGGTTTTAATGCGTTTCAAACAGAAAAAAACTTCGTTCAGCAGAACAGTTTGAGACCGGTTAACAAATACACAGTATAAATATAATGTCAATATTTAAATATATACTTTTTGAGTGCATTTTGGTAAAACCACTTACATAATAATTCAAAATGGAGCATTAAGTGTCTTTTTTAATATAATACATACTCAACGAATTGTCATGCTTTACCTTGAAAGTTATTTTAAGATCGTTTGATAGCTTTCCTGTAGAAAGAACAGTTCTTCTTCATTCATCAGAACTTATAGCTTTTTTTTAATAAATTTACGATTACGTTTTTTTTTAATTATTCCTAAATTTGCCGCCCTAGGCTTCAGCCTACAGCCTTTGCGTAATCCACCCCTGTTATCGACAGTCAAATTCATGACAGATGTTTAAGCATTGCGTATTCAGTTTAATTTATATGTTACTTACTTTTCCAAATTTATGTAACTTTTTAATTTTTTGATTACAAAAAAAAATTTGTATAATTACTGGTCTCAAATTCGGTTTTATTCTTAAACTATAAATGTTTGCATGTAAATAATAATTTTAAAATAAATTTTATTGCTTTTGTTTAAATAAAAACAACTGAAAAATATTTGCTGTTGGTGGGGTCGAACCCAAAAACAGCCGGGAGCAGATGTTGGCTCCTTGTAAATATACAGGTGTCCCAGAATATGTGTGGAATCTCTGGGAATCTAATAGAAACCTTAAAAAATTATGACAAGTTCCCCCAAACTTTTTTCTATGAGCCTCCCCCACGGAGATACAGGTCAATAACGGAGGCCCTGAAATTCGTTTTTTTTTCATAACTTTTAAAAATACAAGGCGTAATTTAATATATTTTAATTGCGAAATTCACGATACTTACGCCATCTATGATTGTATAACGTAGTTACCATTAAGGAAAAATTGAATGCCCTTAAATCACCCTTGTTTTTAATCGATATTTATTCTAAAACTTTTACCTTTTTTTCGTGTGTTGTGCTTTTTCCCATTTCTTTAACTTTTTTAAATTTTTTTAATAATGTCGAGCAAGACGAAACGCTATTGTTCAGTGCCCCAGTGCCGAAATTACGCGGGTGAAGGTGTTTCAATTTTTTCTTCCCAAAGGACAATAAGTTAAAAAATGTTTGGCAAAATGTTTTAAAAAATTTAAAACCAAAATAAATTAAAGTTGCAATAACATGTTTACAGTAATTCAGATAAGCCGCCTTGCAGCTGCAAGTGCATTGCCACCCTTTTCATCTTTATCATCTAAATTTAATGTCAATTCATGAGGGGACTTTTTGTGCAGACGTCTGAACACAAAAAGATATACTTTTCTGAAGTAAACCTTCAACAAACATGAAACTATATGGGTTAGCTTTATAAACAGCTTCGCCTTCGATGAAAAAAGGGCGATCTAGTACCCACATATTCTAAAATATCTGCTAAAGATACCACTATCTTAGGCATTTTAAATGGCAAAATGTAAAAAAAGGCTAAAGAAACTGAAATAATAGATAAATGCTATAAACCAATTAAACAAATAAAATAAACTAGCAAACACGCAATTGTTCCATAAACTGTTAAGTAAAATTTGAAATGTTTTCCTTCTTTGTGAATCAGCTGATGAAGCTACAGCGCCATCTATTGGTTAATGAATTTCGCGAATATGATAGTTACTAGATAAGTCTTCTTAAAATGAACCCATTAAATTATATTTATTATTTGTTAGGTGACATAGTTTCAATACAACAGCAATTTCTCACTGTACGATAAACCAACAATATTATTTTAAGCTTTAACTAAAAAAGGTAATTTTATTGACATCGATAAAATCAACTGTTTACGAGAAATAAAATAGCATGGTTGGTAATTTTTTTACATTATACAGGGTGTTTTCTTAATTGTACGTTTATATTAGAAAATCAATTTTTGGGTCTATTTTAAGAAGAAAACTTCATGTGAACGTATGTCCTAACTTCCTGTCCTCTCTTAACTTTTGAGATACAGGGTGGTAAAATTTTCAAAAATAAATAATTTATTTTTTCCTGTAATACCACTTTAGATATTATTTATGAAATTTAGCATATAAGTACTATTATCAAAGAGCTTTTTTAGTGTACCACATTTTTTTTTATTTCCATCAGTATGTCTCGTACAGAATTTGACCTGCCTATTTGGCAAATAAAAAAAAATGTGGCACACTAAAAATGCTTATTGAGATATAGTACATGTATGCAAATATCATTAAAATATGTAAAGTGGTATTACAAATTTTAATGTTAAATGATTTATTTTTGAAAATTTTACCACCCTGTATCTCAGAAGTTAAGACGTTTAGGACATACGTTTATATGAAGTTTTCTTTAAAATGGATCAGAAATTGATTCCCATAATATTAACGTACAATTAGAAAACACCCTGTATAATTTTAAAAAAATTACCATGATATTTTATTTTTCGTGAACAGTTGATTTTATCGATGTGAATCAAGAGTACCTTTTTTAGTTTAAGGTTAAAGCTATCCAAAATAATATTGTTGAGCCTTTATCATACAGGGTGTTAAAAAATTACAATTGTATCAGAGTTAGTCCGTCCCTGGCAAACTCAATAGGACAAATATGATTTTCAGGGAGCGTCCGTTATGTACCTGTATCTCCGTAGGGGAGGCTCATAGGAAAAAAGTTTATGGGAACTTGTCAAAATATTTTTAGGTTTTCTATTAGATTCCGAGAGATTGCCCACATATTCTGGGACACCCTGTATAGTTGTTCAGATTTGGCAGTAATATGCCCACCGGTAGCGACCTTACAAGCATAATGAGTGAGTTAGTTATTACTTGGTAGCTTGAAATATTGAGTTTAGATGAGTTTTTGTTTGTTTGTTATAGTGAATTGCCCAGAAAAAGATTATTAAAAAACCTGGTTGATGAAAGCTGCCGCGCTAACCCACTCGACCACTGGTTGCTTTACGTGCGAATAAATAAAATTTACATATGTTCATCCATATGAGATCGAACTTAAACGCCAACGAAACGTTTAATCATTGCGTATTCGGTTTAATTCATTTACTAAATATTTTTTCTATATTATATTAAATAATTTTAAAATTATTTATAAAAACAGGGCAAATCTAGGATAAAAATCGAATAAAAATCCCCTTTCATGTTAATAAAAATTATTTACTAACAATTTATAATACATTTTACGATTGCATACAAATGTAATTTTATTGAAAATATTGATAAAACAAATTTCGGTACGGTGGTTTCGTTCATGTAGACGCACTTTAGCAGGCCAAGAGGGGAGAAAGTGCGTCTAGTTCAGGAGTTGGATATACCGGGGCGCTCTTTTTTCCGGCGCGTTTTCATAACACGGCATCGGCAATCTCCCTACTCATCTCTGACGTTACGTCTCATAAGAAGCATCTAATTTAAATATAAGAAATTCTTACCTAAAGTAAAAAATGCCGGGTATGTTACCCTTGGATTTGCAAGACAAAACCATACAACCTCTAGTCATTTTGTTACGTTATTGTATGTTATGTTATAAGTAACAAACAATAAACACAAAATTATAGTCACAATTTAATAAACACTAATGATTAAAATAAGAAGGTTCTTATCAATCCAAAAAACTTCTGCAACCACAAAGTATAGGTAATCACACAAAGCAAAACAATCGAAACTAATACTGCGCAAAGGGCTAACCACAACTAACCACAACGAAAATGACGAATGATGAGACGACGATGGTTGATGGTACAGCGCGGATATAGTTTCATACGAGCCGCGCGCGCCTTTGCACCAAAAAACGGTACTTCGGCTCTCATAAAAGTATAATGTATTGCCTAACTACACACAGATTTATCAGTGTGTAAGTAGGGAACACATTAAATTATTTCGAATTTTGTTATTGCGCAGAATCGGCGGGGCGAACTCTGACAGTTATTTTCATACTGGGCTGGACATTTTTTGATCGAATGGGCCATAGCATTGGGCTTCCATACACCTTTAAACTTATTTGGAAAAACCGACCTCTATCATTGGTAGGAATGGCAAAACTTTTTAAATAATTATTAACCTATTAATTTTTCAAAAATATCTCAAAACAGAAAGAACATTTTTCATTACATGCATGTCTATCATTTCCGCAAAGGTGTTATCCATGGCAAAACGTTTTTTTATTAATCTGTACAAAACCAAAAACTTAACCCTAATGATTTTTCTCTAAACACCGACAAGCAAAAGTTATTATCATTTTTCAAGGCACATATAACTTTTTTTACTAACAGATGAAGTGACTCAGAGACTTGCAATAAATTGTTTTTTTTTCGAAAACGAAGGAAAACAGGAAAAAATATCAAAAGACAAAAAGTTGTATTTTTAGTTCTTTAATCTAAAAGTCAGTGGCATACATTTTTTTCACAAGTATTTTTTGATAAGGTGTCTCCAGAGACGCCACTGGACCTAACAATTTTAATTTATTTCGCCCTTAAAACCTATTTTTTTTAAGTTACATCATATGCTATCGAGGAAAACCTGTCAAACTAAAGAGAAGTCAGCATCTCGCTAAATGGAATGCTGATCAATCATGAAGACCAACTTGTGATGGGTGAAGAAGATTACAAAATCTTCTGAAGAAGGATATCACACCAACGAATTCTTACGCATCACACAAAATAAATAGCTAACCCTGCTAATCGCAAAACCACAAAATAGTAGCTGTTCTTATTATATGTTATTAGAGTCGTAATTATTATTTTTAATTCGGTGACTATAGGCTTTGGCTATGATAACGGTTACAGGTCCTTGTCACATGTACATGATTGTTTATTGTTTTTTATAATTAGCCTCGTCACAGTGAAGCGTTATTAAACTGGCAGTAGTTTTCGGCTAGTAATTAGAAATAATTAAAAATAGCATTTTTTTTAGGAAGTCCATGGTACGAAACGTCTTGTCACTACCTCTCTCTTTTTTTTTTTGTAAATAATGTTGCCAGAACGTTTAAAAATACTGATTTTGCTGTTCTTTTAGTTTTAGTGTTTAAGTTACCGCAGTTTAGGAACCACGTTCTGGTTAGTTTTGATAGCAGACAGGTGAAAGTACTCCAAACTCCAAGCTTCCAAAACTACATACATTATTCACCGTGATATTTACTTACCTAGAGAAAAAATAATTGATGTGTCGCTATAATAAATCGAAGACTAGACTTTTTATATATATATATATATATATATATATATATATATATATATATATATATATATATATATATATATATATATATATATATATATATATATATATATATATATGTATATCGGATATGATAGATATCCATTGATATATATCCTCGAACCCTGGGGGAAAATTGATTCTAATGTTAAGAATGGATATATTTCTTCAGTTTTTAATTTACAGTCCTTGATTGTTTCAGTAAATAAACAACAAAATGACTTATATTCATCAACTGTTTCCGATTAAATAGATGTTTTGTTAAAAGTACATAAATCATATATCACTTTATGTTTCCATACAAGCAGCAATATATTCTGCTTTCAAGCACGCAAATATTTTCGACTTAAAAAGTTATTAACTCTTTGTGTTAGTGTTTGAATCCAGTCCAAAACAATAAACAAAAATTTAATGTTTAAATATGACTTGGTAAAATTTTGATTTTTATGTTGCTCACCTTCATCCCACCCCACCGTGCGCCATCCGCAAATTTACTAGTAGAAAGTAAAAATAGAACCTTAATAATATATATTTTTTTAAATAATAATTATATTTTCACATAAAAGGAAATAGGTGTAATTGTCAAAAAAGGTACACAAAATACCTGTTTTATATCCATTAGGTAAGTTCAGGTGCAGACAGGGGGTCATCCACAAACCACGTAAGGGGTCGTCCATTAATCACGTAAGCCTTGAAAGGGAGGGGAGGGGGTTCGACAAAAATCACGAAATATCACAAGGAGAGGGGGGGGGTGTAATGAGATATCACGTGATTTCATGTGCATTATGCAGCAGACAAGCAAGCTCTCAAAACTACCTGCCTTAAGCCCGATAGAATCCACGCTCATTGCACAGTAAGCCGGTACGCAAAGTTGATATTTAAGAGTAGCTCAAATCCTAAGATTCCGAAACCGCATATGACATACCCTACACGCAGCCGGATCCGCGTGCGTTACACGACAGACAGGTGCCCGGAGAGAATATTTAAAAGAAGTCCAAACCCTTTTTGAGTTTTTAAGATAGTATCGGTAGAAAAAGTCAAAAAATTTGTTGTTTAAGCTTTACTCTATTATTAAACTCAAAATACAAAAACGAAACTTTAATTCAATTTCCATAAAATATATTTATAAAATAAGTTTACAAAATAAAGTCTAGTCTTAGATTTATTATAGCGACACATCAATTATTTTTTCTCTAGGTAAGGAAATATCACGATGAATAATGTATGTAGTTTTGGAAGCTTGAAGTTTGGAGTACTTTCACCTGTCTGCTATCAGAACTAACCAGAACGTGGTTCCTAAACTGCGGTAAGTAAAACTAAAAGAACAGCAAAATCAGTATTTCCAAACGTTCTGGCAACATTGTTTACAAAAAAAAAGAGAGAGGTAGTGACGAGACGTTTCGTACCATGGACTTCCTAAAAAAAATGCTATTTTTAATTATTTCTAATTACTAGCCGAAAACTACTGCCAGTTTAATTACGCGTCACTGTGACGAGGCTAATTATAAAAAACAATAAACAATCATGTACATGTGACAAGGACCTGTAACCGTTATCATAGCCAAAGCCTATAGTCACCGAATTAAAAATAATAATTACGACTCTAATAACATATAATAAGAACAGCTACTATTTTGTGGTTTTGCGATTAGTAGGGTTAGCTATTTATTTTGTGTGATGCGTAAGAATTCGTTGGTGTGATATCCTTCTTCAGAAGATTTTGTAATCTTCTTCACCCATCACAAGTTAGTCTTCTTGATTGATCAGCATTCCATTTAGCGAGATGCTGACTTCTCTTCAGTTTGACAGGTTTTCCTTGATAGCATATGATGCAATTTAAAAAAAATAGGTTTTAAGGGCGAAATAAATTAAAATTGTTAGGTCCAGTGGCGTCTCAGGAGACACCTTATCAAAAAATACTTGTGAAAAAAATGTATGCCACTGACTTTTAGATTAAAGAACTAAAAATACAACTTTTTGTCTTTTGATATTTTTTCCTGTTTTCCTTCGTTTTCGAAAAAAAAAACAATTTATTGCAGGTCTCTGAGTCACTTCATCTGTTAGTAAAAAAAGTTATATGTGCCTTGAAAAATGATAATAACTTTTGCTTGTCGGTGTTTAGAGAAAAATCATTAGGGTTAAGGTTTTGGTTTTGTACAGATTAATAAAAAACGTTTTGCCATGGATAACACCTTTGCGGAAATGATAGACATGCATGTAATGAAAAATGTTCTTTCTGTTTTGAGATATTTTTGAAAAATTAATAGGTTAATAATTATTTATAAAGTTTTGCCATTCCTACCAATGATAGAGGTCGGTTTTTCCAAATAAGTTTAAAGGTGTATGGAAGCCCAATGCTATGGCCCATTCGATCAAAAAATGTCCAGCCCAGTATGAAAATAACTGTCAGAGTTCGCCCCGCCGATTCTGCGCAATAACAAAATTCCACGAAATAATTTAATGTGTTCCCTACTTACACACTGATAAATCAGTGTGTAGTTAGGCAACACATTATACTTTTATGAGAGCCGGAGTACCGTTTTTTGGTGCAAATGCGCGCAACTATAACCGCGCTGTACCATCAACCATCGTCGTCTCATCATTCGTCATTTTCGTTGTGGTTAGTTGTGGTAAGCCCTTTGCGCTGTATTAGTTTCGATTGTTTTGCTTTGTGTGATTACCTATACTTTGTGGTTGCAGAAGTTTTTTGGATTGATAAGAACCTTCTTATTTTAGTCATTAGTGTTTTTTAAATTGTGACTATAATTTTGTGTTAATTGTTTGTTACTTATAACATAACATACAATAACGTAACAAAATGACTAGAGGTTGTATGGTTTTGTCTTGCAAATCCAAGGGTAACATACCCGGCATTTTTTACTTTAGGTAAGAATTTCTTATATTTAAATTAGATGCTTCTTATGAGACGTAACGTTAGGTAACCGAATAAATAATAATATATTAATTATGAATAATAGCAGTGAGAGAAGTAAGGCAATTTTAACTATCTTTTAGATGATTTCCACAATGTTTGTGTATTTCTGTGGATTATTAAAAATAAATAAGGTTTACATTTAGGTACTTTTATTTCATTTAATAATTTAGTACATTCTTTAAAAGGATCCAAATTATTAATTACTGGGCAGACCAGACAAATTTTAATATACACAGGTCCCTCTAATTGAATGAAAGAAAGTACAGTTTTATGTTAAAGTTCCTTTATGCTTTTTCTGTATTTGTTTAAAAAGAAATTAAATTTTTGGATTCTTAAACTTACATTATCAACTATTTAAGCTCGACATACTGTAGACACATAATATTTAACGGATACTGTTACAATGGATTCCTAGGTTCCAAAGCTTACTAAACATTTTTAACCAGTGTTATTCTGTCTCATGAATGTTTGTTATTAGTGAAAAGTATATACCTAAAAAGCAGTTATAAAAATGTTCACTTTTTAATGTGCAACCAGAATCTTTATTTATTTACAGAGATTTTTGGTAAAAATACAAAACTCACAAAAATATCGACCATTTAAATAGAAGGGTGTAAACTGGCGCCATCTATTCTTTTCATATTATATCAGATGATATAAAATCCAATATTACACAATAATTTTAAATATTCTATGATAGTATCGTTTAATAATAACCAACAATTTTGTGCAAAAAATAAAAAAAACAGTAAATGCTTGAATTTGACATTTGATGATGTCAACTTTATAGATAGTAACAAAGAATTATGGAAGTCCGGCTCTGACCTACTATTCATTGCGCAAATTCCGCGGGGCCAATCCCCCTATTCCCGCTGCCCTACACGCCTGGACAATTTTGTTCTACAGTATTGGGCTTCCATACACCTTTAAACTTCTATGGGTTTTTCGCGCTGTGGAATTAAATCCTGGTATCAATACCGGAACCATCGCACATCGATTGGGTAGTTATTCTAACAGCACCGTATGGCAAGTATTATTCGAACAACTTTTATACCCATGTTATGTGCAACGTGTGCAAGCATTACATCCAAGAGATTTTCAGCCTTGTTTAAAATTTTGCAAATTGTATAATATCATTAACAACAGGAATTTTAATAAAACCGTTTTTTTTTACTGATGATGCAGGTTTTCAGCGACACGGTTTAGTCAGCTATCAGACACCCAATGAAGAAATGATGAAAATCTCCACGCTTACGTGCAATGCGGCCACCAAGAACAATTTTCTTTAAGGTACTATTACCTGTAACTGAAGACCTGAAAGTACCCAAAGCTGTAAATAAATCTGTACAGTTTTCATTTGTGGCGCAATTCTTAGGTCCTTGCGGATGCTTTCGAGCGAGAATAAGTTTATCACGATTCCGACTTGGAAACCCGCTGAAAATGACCCCCCAAAGTCCCAAAAATGAGTTTCCCGCAATTATTTGCCAAAATATGCGAATAAGATAATTTTTGTTTAAACAAAAAATGAAGATCAACTCGAAATCTACAAAAATGGTCTTTACCATTTTGTTTCGCAACACCAATATTTTTCGCAAAAACGGCCGTCGAAAAATCCATAACATTCCACACTGGATAGATGTGGTTAGTTGTGAGTCCGCGAGTCACTGGTGTGATGAATTTCTCTGATTTTTGAAAAATTACTGAACTTTATTGTAAAGAAAAAAGTACATTTAGAAACTAGACAATCTAAGCTTTTAAATGATGTACATTGAAAAGCATTTCAATGGATGATGAGTTTTTGATTCGCGTTTATTTTACAGATTATCTAGAACTCCGGAAACGGCTAAAAAATGCAGATGGGCAAAACAATTTCTTATCAAAACGCAAGAAAGATGGTGAAGGAAATTTTTTGGGATCATTGAACACTTACTAAGGTCTCATTATGACAAAGAAATGTTAATAACAAACCATTTTTTCAAAAAATATCAATAAATTAATGGGATACTTACTCTCAAAATATTGGAAAAAAAATTTTGACCGCTTTTTTTAATATTCTAGACTGGACCCAAACTCATATGCAATGATAGGTACGGGTTTTTTCATTCCAATAAACCTCGAATGATTAAAAAATGTACATTATTGCTTATTGTTCGTGTAATGGAACAATTCGTCCGCCCGCTTATAAGTGAATCCATAAAGATAGCGGCATTTTAGAGGTAGAGCGGCTGCAGAAATGAGGGGACTTTTGGGTCCCGTGATCTCAAAAACTATCGATTTTTGGAAAAAAAGTATAAGAACCATTTTTGTAGATTACGAAGCGATCTTTATTTTTTGTCCAAAAGAAAAATTTTTCAATTCGCATATTTTGGCAGATATTATCGGGCAACCCATTTTTCAGGCCTGAGGGGTCATTTTCAGCCCTTTCCCACCTGTTAATGTTGATAAATTTTTTTTCGCTCGAAAGAATTCCCAAAGACCTAAGAATTGCGCCACAAGGGAAAACTGTGCAGATTTATTTACAGCTTTGTCCCTTTATTTATTCGACTATATTAGAATTTTAAAAAAATCAATTTTTATTTTTTACGGATTTCGATTCCTTAGACCTTCAGAAATAACTTCCTAAAATATTATGCAAAAATGCGAAACCGAAAACGAGATACATTAACTTTAGTGAACGCGCACTCTAGGCTTACCGTAGATGTTCTACGTAGCTGCCGCTCGCTTGGCTAACTTTAAACGCGTTTTGATTGATTGATTGATTGATAAAATAAATACACAAGTTGAGGTTTTGTCCCGCCTCGACACTGCAGCCTACAGGGCTTGTTGTATCTCTTGTGTATTTGTTTCAGTTAAAAAGGTTTGACACCTTAGATAGGTGTAGTAGCCCTTTTACTGTTCTTTTCTGGTCTCCAGCCTCCTGGTGGTTAGTGTCCACCATGAGGTTTTGATTTGTTCTCCAGTATGTAAGTGCAGGGCACTCATATATGATGTGAGAGGCTGTCTCTTCCTCTTTGTCACATAGTCTGCAAATGGGTTCTTCTCTATAGATGACCATAGTGTGCATATATGTTTTCTTAGAGTGCAGTGTCCGGTTATTAATCCTGTCACTACTCTAATCTGATTCCTATTTAGTTTTAGTAATTCACTTGTCAATGCTTTCGATGGTGAGTCCAACATTGATTTACTGTGATGTTGCCTTGGAATGTGGTTCCAGTATGACTGATGTTGTGTTGTGTTGCGTTTTTCTTGAAATCACTTTTTTCAACTGGCGGACAGTTAATCTCCGAATCTACTTGCTCGATTTAAATACATCTTAAAACATTTTGTTTGTTTAGGCTTTCCCTACAAAAATCTCGAGCAAAATTAAAAAAAAAAAAAATAAAAAACAAAATTTTAGCATAAAAAAAATATCGGAAAAAAAGATCGTTTTTTGAACGACCGCCATTATTTATTTTTGTTTTTAATTTTTCAAATTTTCTGGTCTATTCTTGTGTAAGACGGCTACCTTTTTAAAACCTATTTTATTTTTTTTTTGTATTAAACTTGCCGTTTCAGAAATTAACTGTTCGCCATGGAGCAGTGTTATTTTTTTTAACGGGTCAATGTTGGTGCCTTCTATAAGGTGCGCATGGTTTGGAAATTTAAAAAAAATATATTTTTTGTATTCTACAAGAGTTGTTTAACACTAAAGAAAAAGTTTTATTACCTTATCTGATAAATAAAGTGTAAAAAAATATATTAAAAATGTGTCTTTTTTTGAGCTTCTAATAGGTAATAGTACCTTAAATGTATGGATGGGTATTGTAGGTGATAATCTAATTGGTTCCTTCTTTGTACTCCTAAGATTAAACGGTAAATCTTACCTAAACTTTCTGCAAAGAGAATTGCCTGTCCTAATAAAAGGGGTATCTCTAATAGTACGGAAAGAGATAATTTTTATGCATGATGGATAGTTTTGCCGTAAGAACCCACCTAAATTAAACTTTTGGTGATAGCTAGATTGGAAGGAGTGGACCATATCACTGGCCACCTCGTTCACGCAAAGGGTGAGTAGGCTGAAGCCTAGGGCGGCAAATATTGGGGGCGGCAAATTTACGATTAATTTTTTATAAAATGTTATCATAAATTTTAATGATCTAATTATTGATTTTGCAGAAAAAAAGGTTCAAAGGAAAACGTCAGTATAGGGTTTTGCTTATGATTAAATAATACATAGTTCAAAAAAGACTTATTTGTAATACCATTTTAATTTATATTTTGTTTATATATTATGAGATTTGTTTGTTTTAAAGAATAGTTATTTAATTTTCTGTATGATTTACTTTTGTTAAATTTGTTTATAAGAATTACTAGTAAAGTTTACATTCTTTTAATGCTAAATGCTAAATGATATCCAAAAATAATGACATATTAGGGCGGCAAAAAGTTAAATCCGGCCCTTCTGGTACAACCCTTGGAACCACCTCTTCTCAACTCTCATGTACAAAAATGTAAAAAAATCAAAATAAGTCGATCCAACTCTCACACCGGTCTAAAATTTTAAGATAATCGTCCTGGAGTCATAAAAAAGCTGGAAAAAAATTATTGGACTGGTGCAACCCTTGGAACCATCTCTCCTTAACTCTCATGTACCTCTGCAGGCCGAAAAAAAAATAATACGTCGATCCAACCCTCACACCGGTCTAAAGTTTTAAGACGATCGTCCTGAGTTATGCTAAAAATATTGACTGCAACCTTGGAACCACCTCTTCTCAACTCTCATCTACCTCCGCAGGCCAAAAAAAAAAAAAAGTCGAGCCAACCAGCACACAGGTCTCAAATTTAAGACCATCGCCCTGGAGTCATAAAAAAACTAGAAAATTGGACTGGTGCAACCCTTGGAACCACCTCTCAACTCATGTACCTCCGCAAGCCGAAATAAATAAGCGATCCAACTCACACCGGTCTAAAATTTTAAGACTGGAGTAATGAAAAAGCTGAAATATTGTACTTGTACAACCCTTGAAACCACCTCTTTTCAACTCTCATCTACCTCCGCAGGCCGAAAAAAATTTGGATCGATCCAACTCTCATAGCGGTTTGAAATTGTGGGATGATCATCCCGAATTTTAAAAAAAGCTAGAAATAATAATTGGACTAGTACAACCCTCGGAACCACTTCTTTTCAACTCCATGTACCTCCGCAGGCCGAAAAAAAATCAAAATAATTTGATTCAACCCTCACACCGGTCTAAAATTTTAATATTATCGTACTAGAGTCATAAAAAAGCTGGAAAAAAATTATTGGACTGGTGCAACCCTAGGAACCACCTCTTCTCAACTCCCATCTACCTCCGCAGGCCGAAAATAAATTAAAATAAATCGATCCAACTCTCATACCAGTCTGAAATTTTTGGACGATCATCTTAAAGTCATAAAAAGCTGGAAAAATAATTGTAATGGTACAACCCTTGGAACCACCTCTTCTTAACTCTCATGTACCTTCACAAGCCAAAAAAAAATTAACATAAATCGATCTAACTCTCATACCGGTTTGAAATTGTGGGATAATCATCTCGAATTTAAAAAAAAAGCTAGAAATAATAATTGGACTGGTACAACCCTCGGAACCACTTCTTTTCAACTTCATGTACCTCCGCAGGCCGAAAAAAAATCAAAATAAGTCGATTCAACCCTCACACCGGTCTAAAATTTTAAGACGATCGTACTGGAGTCATAGAAAAGCTAAAAAAAATTATTGGACTGGTGCAACCCTTGGAACCACCTCTTCTCAACTTCCATGTACCTCCGCAGGCCGAAAAAAATTTAAAATAAATCGATCCAACTCTCATACCGGTCTGAAATTTTTGGATGATCATCTTTAAGTCATAAAAAAGCTGGAAAAAATAATTGGAATGGTACAACCCTTGGAACCACCTCTTCTTAACTCTCATGTACCTTCACAAGCCGAAAAAAAATTAACATAAATCGATCCAACTTTCATACCGGTCTAAAATTTTTGGACAATCATCTTAAAGTCATAAAAAAGCTGCAAAAAATAACTGGACTGGTACACAGGGGTGGATTTACGCAAAGGCTGAGTAGGCTGAAGCCTAGGGCGGCAAATATTGGGGGAGGCAAATTTACGATTATTTTTAAAAAAAATATAATCATAAATTTTAATGATATATTTAATGATTTTGCAGAAAAAAGGTTCGAAGAAAAATGTCGGTATAGGGTTCTGCTTATGATAAAATAATACATAGTTCAAAAAAGGCTTATTTGTTATAACATTTTAATTGATATTTTGTTTTAATATTATGAGATTTGTTTGTTTTAAAGAATTTTTATTTAATTTTCTGTATGATTTACTGTTGTTAAATTTGTTTATTAAATTTTTATAAGAATTACTAATAAAGTTTTCATTCTTTTAATGTAAAATAATATCCAAAAAATATTGACATATTAGGGCGGCAAAAATATATTAGCCTATGGACATCAAAAAGTTAAATCCGGCCCTGCCGATAACATATTGTGGTTTGCAACCCACATAAAACCGTAAGTTTTGTGTAGATGACATTACCCATTAATGGGGGTAGTTTAGAGGTAGTCGTTAATTGGATAACGTCCGTGGAGGAATATAGCGTGGTTTAAAAAATGCCGTGAAGATAAAAAATCTACAAATAAGATATAAGAGATAAATACAGATGTGAAGTAAAATTAAATAGTACATCAGTTACAATAAGTAACGTTAAGCATAACCATGCTGAATAATAGTGTGACGTCAAATACAAGCGTTGTCATAGATAAACATATGTTACTGTTACTATTTAAAAATTAGAATTTGTTTCTTAAAAAAGGCAAATAATAAAAACTTAACGTAAAATAAACATTTTAAATTTGCTTTTAAACGAAACTAAATTATCATAACGTCGAAAGCAATACACAACTATTCAGCTAGAACGTACTATTTTCATGATTACAGATGAAGCTACTCTTTTGTCTAACTATAAGAAAACTTGGTTTTACCTCTCCGTAGTATTTTTATCAGTAGTTGTAGTAATAGAGTTAATGAATTCACTAAAGACTTCTAAGAATATAAGACGCCTTTATTTAGATCAAAAACAATTTGATAATAATATGAAGCAGTCAATACGGTTGTTCTCCCCTTACGGATATTATATTGGCAACACTGGCGCCATAACTTTTTGATCGCTTTACCCTTTACCCATAAACAATTTAAAGTAAAAGATATTATGCATTATTTAATCATTTTAATCAATTATAGCAAGTTTTAAACTAAGATAATTTATTTTTAAAGGGCATAACACTAGAATTAACTGAAATAAGTTATTTTACTTATATTCTTTTCCAAATAGAAAATCTTCTTAAAATTTATGTTTCCGATATACCGTGTAGCTTTTGATGGAATTGGGGTCACTCTATGATTGTATAATTGGTTTTAAAAATAAACAAATAAACACAAATTTTTAAATAATTTTATTAAACAAAGTACAAAAAAGCAAGAATGCCGTCCGTGTACACAGCAAGAATTATTGAAACAAAAACAAATACCGTAAAAACATCAATTTCTTTTTTTTTAAGAAAGCATAATTCGTCACAATAAAAAAATCAAAAAAACTTTTAAAATTAGAAACCAACAAAACCAAATTTTTAAACAAGCAATAGATCCTCGTGGAGAAAAGTCTTAAAATTAAAATGCTACGGCGCGTACAGCTTTAACATTCTCAGGAGAAGTTACAGTCCTTGGACGACCAGGGGCTTTCACATTTACAGCTGACGATGTTTTTTAAATCTCTTTACCCACGATTTTACTAAATTTTTTACTTGGTGCGTCCTCCGAACGTCTAATATTAAAGTGAGCACAAAACCTTCCTCTGGCAATTATCCCCTTCCCCTTAAAATTGAAAAATGAAAAATCGTAAGTACTTCACAGTAAATTCAGACTGCGATTTATTTTACTTTTATTGCAAAATAAATATTGAAAAATAAAATAATAATTGTATAGACTTAATAAAGACAAAATTTCGTTTTGATTATTTCAACAAAGAAAAAGGAAAATAAATAAAAAAATACGTTTTATTATTTAATTAAAAAATGCAAATATTTGAGGTGCAAATTTTATTTTGTGAGATTATATGTTAGGTAAGTTAATTTATTTTCCGATTATCCTTTTACAAGTTACCACTTTTATTGTTTTATACAACAATAAAATTGTAATAAAAATTTGCCTAATTTTGTAAAAGTATTAATTTAAATATGTAAAGATAAAAGTTTTTATAAAGATGTGATAGTTGTCCGATTTTTTTTTTCTTTTTTGCACGCTTGTTTGGACTGCCGAGCGGCCGGGCTGTCTCTAGTAGATATATGCTCGAAGGTCTAGGACAAATCTTTTTTAATAAATGATTTCTGGAAAATTATTATAAACTTCTTGGAAATCAAAAATAGAAAAAATATATAAAATTTTGTTATTGTTGTGTCATAAATTAAAGAATGCCACAAAAAAATAGAAACCAAAAAGTCCTAAATTAGGTATACTTACCGTGTGAGAAAAAGAAACTTTTGTGGGTCTTGACTTGATAATACGTCCATATCCAAGAAGAAAAAAAATTCTTATGTTGTATGAGTAACATGTTTATTTAAAAAATAATTTAGTTAAATTAGTACTTGTCTTAAAAATAATACTTATGTACAAAACTTACTTAATTAGTTAACTATAACAGTTTTAACCTAAATTAAAAAATAGTTACTCAATTATTTCTAGGACTAGATTTATGGTAATCCTTTTTCAACAACATTAAGCAAGTACAGTTATTTTTAAAACACATTTAATAAAGTTAGTTGTATAATAAATATGTTTAACATAAAACATTCCTCCTGTCGCATATTATATAAAATATGTTCAATAAAATGTAATAATAATAGTTAATTGCATTGGTACAACCAGTGCGTATCGAGTGTACTTGTATCAGAATCTGTTTTATTAGTCCACAAGGGAAATAGTTACAAATACATTGACCAACCACTATTTATACAAATGAAATTCGTTTTAATTTAATGTTAAATTAGGTAACTGTCAAATCAACCTAACGTTACGTTTTTTTATCATCTATCGCATTACATCACAATATTGTAACGTTTTAAAAACATCTTAATACGGTCTTCTAAATACTCCTCCGAACAACATTGCGTTCTGTACCTTATCGTATACAAAATAAATAAATGGATGATTGCAAAAAAATTGTGCGGGCTCTGCTGGCCTGCTAGATCTGAAACTAAAAAGCACTGTCGCGGCAGCTGCTTTTGTGCCTTCTTCGTTTACTTCTATTTTT
>JAHBCN010002509.1:30000-90292 GCA_019359885.1 Listronotus oregonensis
TGCGTTTTCTTTAAAAAGGTTGCCAACACCAAGGGATTCAAGAACCTACCGTGCAAAAATTAAGTGTTAGTGACAAGTTAAAATACACACATATAGCAGATTTGGATTAATCCTAGCAACCTTGTAGCGGGTCCAGACCAAGTAAGCGATTATGAGCTAAGGGGAGTAAGAACATGTCCCCTATGAATTCTCATTTGGTGTAAAGGAATTTGCGCAGAGTGAATGAGAAAGTGTCAGTACTTTTAAAGAATTTTGTGTGTTTATGCGTTCAGTTTGGTTCAGACAATAAAATAAGATTTTATATTATTTTGGTTAGTTTTGATTAGATATTGCAAGCAGAAATCTCCTGTTACTAATCGTAGAGCTGTATGTATCTGTCCTCTCTAAAAGTGAAATTGCTTATCGACAATTGGTGTAGCTTTTTAATATTCTGAACATATTTAAACTGAATAGAGTATCTAAATCAATATCTGATATTTAATAAAAATTACTAAATTTGCTCAAATCTTCTGCTTGTATATCCCTAACTAAATAAATGCCAAAACGAGAACGTCAATTTTAAAATAGTGTTCGGTTCCAGTATTTTATGTGCCATCGTGATTTCTAACGTTTTAACAATTTATTAAATGTAATAAAAAAATATATGCAACTATTTCGTTCGACATTACTATGCTCACCTTGATCAATAGTGTATATAAACATAATAGTTAGGCATGGACGAAAGCCGAACATGTGCTTGCGAACCTCAGCGATCATAAGCGAATGTTTGCATTCTCACGGTCTCTCACTTGGTCTAAACCCGTTTTTAGATGTCTATAAAGTTTATTGTTTGTCTCGTTATGGATTTTCAAGAAAAGAAATATTTAAAAAATCAACGGGTCCAAAGTTTTTTCGGTAGATAAGGGAATACGAGTTAGTATATGGTGCCCCGTTTCTAAATGGTTACAGACTCTGCTAGTTAAAGTTTGCTTTTTGGATTATCATAAATTTAGTCTTTGAATAAACCACAGAAGGGATGTCTGGTTTTTAAGAATACATTTTTTTAAAACAAATTTCCTAACTAGAAAGTGATGACTGGGAGAAAAAAATTTAATATAATTGTGGAAGATTATTTAAATGTGCTTTTGCCTGCAAGTATAGGCCAACTTAAATTTGAGTTGATATACACCACTTCTCGCCAGATATGCAAAGATAATCAACAATGGGCATAGTGAGTAACTGGAAGGATGTCCCCCCCATTTAACACCGAGTGCCATTATGGTGTGGTTAAGATTTGACAATAAACTGCAGATTTTGTTTTGATGATATTAGCAAGATTTTAATTTGGGGCTTATACAGGAGTAACGCTCATGTTGACACTAAAGCGTTACTCAAATAATGGCGTGAGAAGCAATAATTGCATATTTTGGTACTTGGACATCATTAACAACACTGGGAGACTTGGATTAATTTGAGGAAAATGTACGGACTTAGTACAGGGTATCCAGATTTCTTATGTTTTGCAGGGTATCTTCCTTATTAGTAGAGATAGAGGGTTGCTGTTTGCACAATGCTGTGCAACTTTTTTGCGAAACAAGAGATGTGATAAACAAAAGTTTTATGACTCGCTTAGTTGTAAAGATACGGGGAAAAATTAAAAAATGCCTTTTTTGGCACCGCCCGCATCTCGGCTACCATGTATCCTGTTAAGAAAGTATAAACAAATTATTATACATTTTTATACGTGGGATTCAGTGATGTAGTCGCCTATTTTTTAGACTAAACAGTACAACGTCTACAATTTTACTTTTGTCGTTTGAAATTCAGAATTAAATTTAACTACCACAAATGTTTTTTCTTATGTTTGGAATGAAGCAGTTCGACCGAAGAGCTCTAACGAAATTGCCAGTACCGTATTATACCGATGTCAAACACAAATGTGGAGGGAAAGAAGCACATAAAACTTCTTGCGGATGGTTGCAGTGGCCAAAATAAAAACACTACTCTTGTTGGTATGTTTTTCAAATGCTTGGATTCACATGCACCTTTAAATATAGAGACAATTCAAGTTTTTTCCTGTTGTTGCACACAGCCATATTTCACCCAACAGGGTCTTTGGCAACATTGAGAAGGATTTAAGAAAAAAAGCAACTTTTTTGTCCCCACAAGATTACGTCGCTCTAATTGGACGCCATGGAAGAGTCTTAAAGCTTGGTGAAAAAGTCGTTGTTTTTGACGGGAAAAGTGCCACTAAAGATGTTACAAAACCTCCAGGCCGGTGGCATTTTAGATTCAACTCGACTAAAAGATTTATTATGAGACGGTCTTTAAACAACAAAAGTACTATACTCGTTAGGAGAAAACCAAACTATAAGGTCGATTTTGGAGAATTTTAGTTAGTAACAAAAAAATTTATCATTAATTCTATCAGTCCTCAGCAATTATCCTGCCAGGTTGAAATTAAAGAAGATAAAATAAAAGTCGTCTCAAAACTGTAACAAGCACACTATGTGGATTATCGGCGAATGAGTGAGGATTTAAACTTTTATTCGAGACTTGAGCTTCATGAAAATATGGAAGATGTTGAAGATGGAAATGACGTGTGCCAACTAAGTGGCGAGGCTGAAATTTCTTTAACCAGTTAAAAGTACTTTTGTATTTTTTTTTCTTTAACCTTTTATTAGAAGAGAATGGAAATTTAGTACTTTTTTATTATTCTTTTCTTGTCAAAGAAATTTCGAAAAAATATGTGTTTTCAGTATTTGGTTCAATAAATCCATACAAAATAAAATTGTAATTATTTATTAGGAGCTTAATATCAAAACAGAAAATCCAAATGTTCTTTTTATCCAGATTGTTTATTATTAAAACCCGCCATTTCCGACATTTTTTATCAAAACCCGCTATCTACAAACAAAAAAATTAAATTATAGCCAAATCCAATGGAATTTAAGTTAATCCTATAGGTATTAAGTCAGTAAGTTAACACAGAACAATAATATAAAATAAAAAATTAGATATCAGTTAAATAAATTAGCTTATACGTTTTTTTCGTTTGGAGATAATGGGTTTTGATTCCAGACCCCTCATTTGAAATTCATCTTCACCCACCCTTATTATTGGAAACACGACAAAAAGTCCTTAACCAAACTGATGCAGAATTGGTTAGAGTTTTTGCTGATGTTATCGAAATTGTACCTAATACTGGCTAATTTTGGAGAAAAAAGAAGTTTTTTTTACAGTTGCGGTTGCGCCATCTTGTGGTAGTTTTAGAAACTTAAAAATAATTTTCAGCTATTTCTTTTGGCCACTCTTCCAAAAAATATTTTTTCCCCAACGACGTTCGATACATAGTTTCCGAGATACAGCCGGCGTTCTTTCTTAATTGGACACCCGGTATAAACCGTAACCCTCTATCTCTACTAATAACGAAGATTCCCTGCAAAATATACGAAATCTTGACACCTTTTACTTTGCCTTGGTGGGGAGACACTAAAAGACAAAATACTATCCATCTTGCAAAAATGGGGCAAAGACACCCTTATCTATGTCTAAGTGTTCTTTATTTTTAGTTTTTGATCGTTTTTACAGTTATTTTGTCTCGTTAACCCCTTAAGTAAGGCAAATAATGTATAAGTTTTGAATTAAAATTTAAAATAAATATATTTACTGAGGCCTGGACTTTGCATTTTGCTATTTGGGTATAAATTTTGAGATCTGATATTCCTTTTTATTGAATATAAAATCTTAGTTAGTCATGTGCCATTAAAATAATAATAAGGTGCTTAAAAACAGTCATGTGCTATTAAATTTATAATAATAAGGTGCTTAAAAACACAACTTCTATTACAAGCTTCAATTTTTATTGCAATTAAATCTGATTAAAATCCAAATCCTTTTTAGTAAATGCTAATATCAATAATTAGAATATATTATTTACAATTTGAACACATAAACTTACCGGTACTAGTTCAATGGTCGTTTCCAAGCTAAATTTCGGAAGGGCTACTTGCACAGTTCTTGATATAAGAGAATCCTTATCGACAACTTTTTTGAAATTTTGCAAATTGAGATTCTTTAATGTGGCATCAATTGAATCTTCGGTATTTGAGAATGGAGGTAATAAGATAAACATACTGATATTTTCTCCTTGGTAAGGCAATTCTAATATATGAGATCCAAGGGTTTCAGAAATATCTAAAAACAAAAAATACAATTATTATTAAACAAAATGAACTTAGATTCAACTTTAACACCAAAAATAGGAAAAATTAACTGAAAGAAGCTCTAAACTATGCTTTATTATTAAAAAAAAGGGTCTTGAATTTTTTTTTTAATTATAGAAGCTTGATTTGTCAACCAATTTGTATTGACCTGTAGACAAGGTTTAGAGCAAGGGGTAATGGTCTAAAGCTAAAGTTTTATAATGGCATAATTGTGCATAGTGTTTATAGTCCAGTAAATGAAGGGACAAAGCTGTAAATAAATCTGAACAGTGTTCCCCTGTGGCGCAATTCTTAGGTCTTCGGAAATACTTTCGAGCGAAAAATGTTTATCAACATTAACCGGTGGGAAAGTGCTCAAATTTTATTGGTCCCTTAATGCCCGAAAATGAGTTTCCCGCTAATATCTGCCAAAATATGCGAATTGGAGAATTTTTGTTTAGACAAAAAATTAAGATCGCCTTGTAATCTACAAAAATGGTCCTTATAATTTTTTTCGAAAAATCGATAGTTTTTGAGATAACAGTCCCCTCATTTCAGCTGCCGATTACTTCTAAGCGGGCGGACGAATTGTTTCATTACTAGGGCAATAATGTTTTTTTATCGTTCAAAGTTCATCGAAATGGAAAAATACGTACCTATCATTGCATATGAGTTCGGGTCCATCCCAATTTTTCTAGAATATTAAAATAAGCGGTCAAAGTTTTTTTCACAATATTTTAAAAGTATCCCATTAATTTATTAATATTTTTTGAAAAAATGGTTTCTTATTTACATTTCTTTTTTACACTGAGATCTTGGCGAGAGTTTCAGAAAATTGCCTTCACCATCTTTCTTGCGTTTTGATAAAAAATTGTTTTGCCCATCTGCATTTTTAGCGTTTAGCCACATGTATCCAGTGTGTAATGTTATGGATTTTTGGACGGCCGTTTTTGCGAAAAATATTGGTGTTGCGAAAAAAATAGTAAGGACCATTTTTGTAGATTTCGAGGTGCTCTTAATTTTTTATCAATCAAAAATTCTCTAATTCTCATATTGTGGCGGACATTCGCAGGAAACTCATTTTTGGGACTTTGGGAGGCCATTTTCAGCGGGTTTCCACGTCGGAATCGTGATAAACTTTTTCTCGCTCGAAAGCATCCGCGAAGACCTAAGAATTGCGCCACAAATGAAAACTGTACAGATTTATTTACAGCTTCGGGTACTTTTAGGTCTTCAGTTATTTAATTATTAAAAGTTTTAAATATTTAAAATGCTTTAAAAATAAAAATAGTTTTTTCAAATAGTTTTTAATAAAATGTATTAAGAGATGTTCTGATAATTTTATTTGAGTAGCATATAGTAATATTAACTGTAGTAGCTGACAATATCTCTTTAATATGATGACTTTCTTTTTTTATACTAAAAATTGTAACTTTGTATACCACCTAAAATCTGACCTAAAAGGTAAATAAGTTCTTTTAAAAAATTTAAAAGAATATTGACTTTGTGCGTCTTGGTATTTCAGATATTTATTGTTACCTTTTTTCACTTTCTAATTCAAATTGAAAATTTCTTATAAGTTTCATTTTTTTTTGTTGTTACTAAAATTGAATACGGGATTTCCTTCTATCCAAAAAGAATTAATAATTAATGTTTTCTTTTAAGAAAATGTTAATTTTATTTTTTTATCTCTTTTATTGTAATTTAAATTAATTTCTAAAGTATTTTTCAGCATTATATCGGAACCAGATGGCTATTTTAGATTTTTTTAAATATGTATAAGGAAAGTCACAAATATGATTGTCTTTAGTCCTTGTTAAATAACAACTGTACTTTTATGTTGAGAAATTACCTTGATCATAACTGTAAAAATTACCAAATCGCGGATTTACTGTTTTGTAAAAAAACTTTAAATAGCTATTCCAATTTTTAAAAAGTTTTGCCCGTTTTTATTCTACACGGTGTAAAAGATGAGTCCTTTTTTTACAAAAACTTTGTTAAAACAAAAAAAGCATTTTTTGTTTTTTAATTATATGGTGTTTTTCAGTAGTCCACTAAATAAAAAATAAGTTTCTCAGATTTTTAATATCTACTTCGTTTTTTTAAGATATTAGGTTTTTTTTCAAAAAATTATTTTTTTTTACAATTGTTCTTGCTGTATTTAACGGTTTATCGCAATAGATAATTTAATCGCAGTAGTAATTTCAAAGATTTTTAAGTATCTTTTAAATAGTCAGTTGAAATATTAATTTCGAACTATTTAATAACGCGTAGTAGCCCCCAAAATTATTGAATTTTATTTCGATAAATAAAAACTTACATACAAATACATACAGGGTGTTTTAAAAAACATGACTTCCAATTTTTGTTTTTGCCAAGCAATATCAAATAACCAATCAAATTAAAATTTAAAAAACGAGAAAAATTAAAGTGTAATATGTATAATAAAATTAAAATAATGATAAGAATGATCAATAATAAATATCTTGTATAAATCCAGCTAATCCCATTTTTTTTTAACGTCGGTTAACTTAATTTCATTTGTGTATAAAGGAAAGTATACTGGCTGCGTAGCAAAAAAAAAAGTTTGGAAGCCGGGACTGTTCAGACACCCTGTAGATTATAATTTTTTTGTACTAAAAACCACCACAACAGGGCAATGATCTTTTAGCAAATAAAATAGAGCCTTTAGAAAATAATCATATCTACGCCATTGATTATTTTTTTAAAACATAAAAACACGTTTTGGCGTAAATGTCCATATTTTCTTAAACTGGTGACAAAAATTGAAATGTTGAATACAGAATATGAAGCGCTCAACGAAACTTTAAGGAATTATCATTTACGAAAATAAAATTTAATGACTTTTGCGGTGCTACTAATCCGATATTATATTTTTTGGAAATAAAATTTTAACTAATTATTGAAATATTATTAATAAAAATTTGAAATTATTTAAAAAAAATAAATCGCTGCAATAAACCGTTAAATACAAAAATCTTGAAAAACGGAGCAGATTTCAAAGATCTGAAGAACTTTTTTTTTGGAATGGACTACTGAATAAGACCACGTAATAAAAAAACAAAAAAACCTTTTTTTTTGTAAAAAGAGGACTCTTTTTTCACACCCTGTGGAATAAAAGCAAGAAAAACTGTTGAAAAATTAGAATAGATATCTTTCTCTAAAAAAGTTTGCAGTTCCAGTTGAATTCAGCAGGATTTATTAGAAAATATATAGGCATTTATACAAAATGTTACATCGAAATTAAGAGTCTCACCCAATTTATTTTTGTATCAAAGATTCATATGATTTTTTTTAATTTTAAACCTTGAAAAAGCAAGCCTACAAATTTGTAACCTTTCAACCTAAACCTTATTTCATTAACGTACCCTCATGACTAGTATCTGTCAAAATTGAGACTTAAATTGACTAATTAGTTAGTCAGATTTGGACATTGCGTTTTATTAACTTCGTAAATATACACCTGTGACAAACATAACCCAAAACAGCTTGTACTTAACCAATTTTTAAGTTAAATTTGCTTAAACTACGTTTTTTATAGATAATAAGACTCAAGATAAAAAAAAAGAAAAGACAAAACTACACACAAACATTTTGTCTTTAACTAAAAAAAAAATACATTTTCGTAATCTCGGAACTTTAGAACATTAAGAAAATAAAAAAAAGTATGCCATTATTTAACACTAACAGTAAATTAAAATTCTTATTTTATGATCAATCACATTTATAATAATAATATAAGCAAATCATAAATGATGACATTATGATTTTAAATAAAATTTTTAATTTTAAGGTATGTTTATTATTGGGTCAGGAGCCAGTGATAAATTTACATGACCAAGTTCTTTTCAAGCGATAGTTAGTGGAATGCATCAGAGAGTTGTATCATAAAGCTTCGTGAACGTCAGCTGCGATTCCGTTAAATTTCAAAATGACAACGTTAATTCACAACTAACTGGTATTTTTTATTGCTGTTCATAAATATGAAGCAATAATAAAGTAACAAATTTAAAAAATATATTAGCATCTAACTCGCAAACGGTGTTACCGAAAAATCTAAAGTTTTTACCATGGACGTAGATTTGCATGCTCTTCAATAAACTTTAATAGAATTTTTCTTTAAAATAATTAGGGAAGCCAATAATTGACCCCATTAAAATTACATCCCGACGATGCACCGCCCGGTATATTCAGTCATTTCCTCCCAACTAAAAACTTGTTAAATTGTACTTGTTTTTTTTTCTTTGAGATATTGAGATAGCCACAATTTAACAAGTTTTTAGTTGGAAAGAAATGACTGAATATATAATTTTTGCATTCAAATAGGCGATAGATGCTCCCACCTAACTCCTGCGTTATAACCTTTAAAGTATCAGCTGACTGTTTTTGCCCCAAAATATAGCCAGCTGAATTTAAATTTATCTATAGTTGCATATAAGCTATCATCAGGTAAATTTTAAGTTGAGAGGTAATCATTGAAAGTATATATTTTTTTACATGTTCGAGCAACCAGGTGACGTATATGCAACATGTTATAGTCAGCTGACTGTTTTTTTTTCGAAATTTTGGGTAAGTTACAATTTAACAAGTTTTAAGTTGGGAGGAAATGACTAAATGTATATTTTTTTTCTTCGTTCGTGGGAGGCTACCGCCGTTCATTGCAGCAACGGAACCGCAGTTCACGTTCACGAAGCTTTTTATTACAAGTTTCTGATTTCTGACTACTTATTATTGCTTAAGAGGAAATAATTGAGCAAATTTTTAGCTGGCTCGGGGACTAAATCGATTTAAACCGTAAAAGTAATATTTATCTATAAGCTTTATAATAGAGGCTATGGAACCATTATTGCTATAATACTGATATGAAGAATCCCTTTATTGTTTTAATTCAATAGCATACCATGTCTAAAGGTTCCTTCAACATGCATCATGTCAACCATAATTTGCTTGCTAGGACTAACGTAAAATATTTCTCTTCTGGTGAGATTGGGATTGAATTTATTTTCCCATATTCCTTTAAAATAAGCGGCGTTAACCAGAACCAAACTGGTTGATGCGTCAATAGTACCAGGGGGTAGAAGATCTGTGATCATATGATGGGTAGTGTTTTCCACCCAATTGTTTATGGCTAACCTGTAAAATAATTTTTACGCTACAGTTACAAAGAATATATTTGATATTAAAAATCTTTAAGTTTAAGGTTGTGAACCAAATTTAATTCAAGTTTGGCGTTATTAAAATCGATACCAGAAGATCAAGAAGCTGAATGCCCAGTAGATAATTTTGTGGAAGTGTGTAGCCGTATAAGTATGGTTTGGAGTTTTAATTTTAGCACACTCTAAAAACATCAAAAATACCATTTTTTGCATAGATTCCCAAACGCGCATATGTTATAATGTTTGAAATCGATTTTTCTAACAACCTATTATAGGTAAAAATATGGGGCCAACGCCAGTCTTATTATATATAATTATTTAAATATATATATATAATATATATTATATATATATAATATATAATATATATATATATATATATATATATATATATATATATATATATATATATATATATATATATATATATATATATATATATATATATATATATATATATATATATATATATATATTTACCAACCTTGATCCTTCTGGATCTGCCTTAAAAGGAAATGATTCCAATTCGTCTGGAAAGTCAGCTTTTACACATTCTCTTACTACTGTTTCATTGGATACGTAAATTTTATTAGCACTTGTAAATTCATATGGAGCCTCGTCGGCGGCCATGAACTTCGTCATAAATTTGTCGAGCTTGTAAGCAGCGTAAATATCAGATTTTTCCTAAAAGAGCAAAAACTAATTATTGTAATGCGAATGTTGTATAAGAAAATATGTTTTAAAAGAAAATTAAACGAGTTCTTAAGATGTTTTCGCGCCAAAAAATGACTTCAATTAAATATTAATTTTTTTAAAATTTTTTCAGACAAATACGACCTAAAATTACACTGACTAATAGGTTACTATCATTAAGGCGCAATGTTTTATGAAAATAATATATGCAGTATTTTTGTAATAAGTGGTGTCATATACATAGAGAGAATCTAATAAGTATCCTAAATTAAATTTAATACAAGAACCTATTGGTTAATTTTTTTGGTCTTGTTAACTTAAAGCATACATTAATATCGCAAAAACCATTTTTTGATTAAGCACTCACAGAAAAAAAATAGTACTTTTCATGAGACAAATGTTTTCCGTAGTAATTTTGCCTTCTAATCACAAATCCCGGTTAGAATTCCACCATTACCTTACCATTTTATTTCAAACCTCAAAAAATTGCTGAAAAGTATTAAAAATTAACTAGGAGAAACTGGAAAAAATTACATACCACTTTACATTTTTATGTAAAAGTACCTACAGATACCATATTCACGACCAGGATTACGTGGGTGGTCCGATAAGTACTTAGCCTACAAAAAAAAAAACGAAAATTTTGGAAAAGTGGCGATTTATTTATCAACGTAATCTCCTTTTAGCTCGATACACTTGACCCAGCAATGTTTTCTCGAGGTCTATCTGAAAATCTGTACCTGAAAGTGCGGAGGTGATAAACATCACTGCCCTAGGCCTCAGTAGCCCGTTGTGCCCTCCCAAAGGAACCCCCGTAACGCCCATCCTACTGATTTAAAGTAGGTGAGAACGTCGCCGAGGGCAATCTCCTTAATGTCGGCCAGAAAGCCAATACTCGCCCAGCATGGATCTTCTCTTGGCGAGAGTGCAGGGCAGTCACAAAGGATGTGCTCCACCGTCTCGTCTTCCTGTTCACAACCCTACACAGAGGTGTGTCATTTATACCCATTCTAAAGAGGTGTTTTCGTAGTTGACAATGTCCAGTAAGAACGCCCGTGATTAGACAAAGGCTCTCCCTAGGCTTTGCCAAGTAATGTTTAGCTGTATCTCTGTCAGGATAGTTCAATAACTCCCTGGAAAAGTTACAGTTTACTGTTTCATCCCATCGTGTTTCTCGAGGTCTGCAAAGGAGGCCTCCGTGGCGGCGATGACCTCCTTATTCGACTCAAATTTCTGCCCGGCGAGTGACTTTTCAAGTTTGAAAACAAAAAGAAGTCGCACGGGGCCAAATCTGGAGAAAACGCAGTTCTTAGCCTAATTTGACCAATTTGGCCGTGAAAGAGCACTTTTTTCTTTGCCCAATAGGGCCGTTTTTACTGCAATTCGGAGTCGAAACGGCCCAATAATTCGGCATAGTACAGATCGTTTTGCTCTTTTCCAGGTAGTCGATGTAGATCACACCTTGTGAATCCCAGAAAACAGTGGCTATCACCTTTCCGGCCGAAAGGACAGTTTTTTTCTCAGCGCGTTCGTCGGGTAAAGTCCACTGTTTCAACTGTTCCTTGGGCTCTGGTGTGTACTAGTGGTTCCTTGTTTCGTCAAACACTGCTCTGAAGTGATCTCACGGTTTCTCTTGTTGTCCAAAGTGAGTAGACGCGGCACACATCGTAGCCGACATCGACAGCTTTCTCATGCCCAAAATTTCATGCAGGATATAACCCACGCGGTCTTTTGAGATGCCTACTGTCTCAGCTTTTTTGCACACCTTTAATCGGCGGTCTGCCAAATCGAGAATTTAAGTTATGTTATCCTCCGCGGTGGCCGTTTTTGGGGCAACTGGGTGTGGCTTATCAAAAACCGATGTTTGACCATGTTGAAACTCGTTTATCCAATTTTTGACGGTCGCCATCGAAGGAGAAGAGTCACCGTACACAGCATCCAAGAGCTCTTTAATTTCTGTGCGCGGTTTTCCTTCCAAAAACAAGAATCGAATCACCGACCAATATTGCTCTTTTTCCATTTTTCTAAAATCCGCGGACTCGCCCGCTTCCATACGCGGTTAAAACAAAACTACGAGTCCAATTCGGCTGATATTTTGACAGTAGCCGTCTAAGAGAATCGTGCGGTGAGGCTAGGTACTTACCGGACCGCTCTCGTAAGGTAGCAGTAGTTGATTTTTTTTTAACTTCAAAAACGGACTAGAAATAACTATTTTTAAATGCTAACTATAAGTTTGTAAACTCATGTATATATATATATATATATATATATATATATATATATATATATATATATATATATATATATATATATATATATATATATATAGTAATATTTGACCACAGTTGAATAAAGATCCAAATTTTGGGATTCAGGTTAGGGCTGAAGTAAAACTTTTTTTACTAAACCTGATTTCAAATTTATTTTTTCCTTTTCAAGGCTCAATATAAAAAGAAATCTTTTACAATCAAAAATTAATCTACAAATGCAACTTATTGTTTAAAACGTAATATTTAACAATAAAACTTATTTGCAAGAGGAGTTTCTTAAGCTAAGTCATTATAAGAAACAAATCAATTTATTGTTTTACATCCTAGTGCTCATAATTTTTGAATTTATTTTTTAACATTTATACATTAGTGTTTTCTAGAACATCTTGAAAAATACTGTTAAGTAATAATATCGAAATCAATAGCAGTATGGTATATCAGGACAACATTCCTTTTAGTTTTCTTTTGTTATTTCGTCGAAAAATATGTATACAGTGTGAATGTCGAATTGTACAGAAAATTCTTTTAAAATATTTAGATTTTTCTTTCTTTATATTTTATTATACAATTATTATAAAAATAAGGATGGATACAAATTTTTTTTACTAAATTAATTTAGTAAAAAAATTTTGTATCCATCCTTATTTTTATAATAATTGTATAATAAAATATAAAGAAAGAAAAAATCCTAAATAATTTTTAAAAGAATTTTCTGTAAAATTTCCGACATTCACACTGTATACATATTTTTTCGACGAAATAACAAAAAAGAAAAAAACCCTACAAAGGAATGTTGTCCTGATAATACCACTACTGCTATTGATTTCGATATGTATTAACTTAACAGTATTTTTCAAGATGTTCTAGAAAACACTAAAATGTATAAATGTTAAAAAAATTTAAATTCAAAAATTATGAGCACTAGATGTAAAGCAATAAATTGATTATGTTTCTTATAATGACTCTAGCCTTAAGAAAACTCACTTTGCACGTAAGTTTTATTGTTAAATATTACCGTTTTAAAACAATAAGTTGCATTTGTAGATTAATTTTTGATTGTAAAAGATTTTCTTTATATTGTAGCCTTGAAAAAAAGGAAAAATAAATTTCCGAAAGCTCGGCGTTTAGTAAAAAAAGAGTTTTACTTCAGCCCTAACCGAATCCCCAGTTGGATCTTATATATATATATATATATATATATATATATATATATATATATATAATAATATATATATATATATATATATATATATATATATATTTATATTAATATATATATATATATATATATATATATATATATATATATATATATATATTTATATATATATATATATATATATATATATATATATATATATAATATATATATATATTATATATATATATATATATATATATATAATATATATATATATATATATATATATATATATATATATATATATATATATATATATATATATATATATATATATATATATATATTATATATATATATATATATATATATTTATTTTTAATCTGTTGGTTTTGCTTATTTTATCTACTGTATTGGATCCGTCATCTTAAATTTTCATAATTTGACGTAAGATTCGTACTCAGCGACGGAAAAAAACTATATACACAATTTCTTTCTGTTTTGGTCTGTTTTTTGAGGTAAGAAAGAAAAACCACACGTGCTACCTAAATTTTAGTCGTGGATTTGGATTTAGCCAAAAAAGGAAGTTGGTTGTAAAAAAAACAGTTTTTCCTGGTTAATTTTCATTAATTTTTACTATTTCCCAGCATTTTTTTGAGGTTAGAAAAAGGGTGGGGTGATGGCGGAATTCTGACTCCGGATTCGTGATAAGGAGATAAAATTACTAAAGAAAACATATGTCTTATGAAAAGTATTCCCAAGTTTTCTTTGTTTGTGATTGTTTTATTAACACACATAACACAAAAAATTAAAGGGTATATTTTCTTGGTTTTATTAGCTAAAGCATATTAAACCAAATGAGGCACAAAAAATTATTAAATAAATTATTTAGTCTCATACATAAGCCTATCACGTAGGCATAAAACTTGTAAGGTAATTTTTAAATCTCATTAGTTTCAAGCATGTTAAACCAAATAGCACACAGAGCTGTTGGATACTTTTTTCGGTCTTATTATACAGGGTGTTTCTTAATAACATGCTAATATTTAAGGGGGTGATTCTTGGACCCATTTTAAGAAAAAAACTGAAAGTATGTCCTAAATGCCTTATCTTTTTAGATACAAGGTGTTAAAATTTAAAAAAATATATTTTTTTTTATTGTCATTTTCATACCACTTTAAATATTTTTATAAAAATTGGTGTACGGCGATTATGCATTAAAGAGCATTTTTTGACCTAAAAAACAATTTCCAACAGTTTAAAAGTTATTAAATAAATTATTGTTCAAAGTTACATAAATCGTTTTTTCTCGTAATTGGTCCAATGAGATGCAAATAAGTGAATTTATTTTTATGGGAAAACGGTGAGTCGTACGAAAAAAGTCAAGTAACCAAATTTGTTTTAAATTGACCGGGGACTCCAAAAATAATTTTTATTTTACGAGAAAGCAGTGGCGTACTACTTTTTCCTTCAAAAATATCTAGTCAGAGTCCAGTACGGACGTCACTGTTGGAAATAAAAAAAATGTTTCTTAGGTCAAAAAATACTCTTTAATGCATAAACGCCGTACACCAATTTTCATAAAAATATTTAAAGTGGTATGAAAATGACAATAAAAAACCTGTATCTCAAAAGATAAGATGTTTAGGACATACATTCATATGAAGTTGTTGGGAACGCTTTTTCTTGTTTTTATCTTAAATCTCATTAAACGCTCATATATTTAGGTGTAATTTTATGTTAACTGTTTTAAATTAAATTATTATTATTTAAAATAAAATAGTGTCTCTGCGATTAAGTAGTATTTATCAAACTATTTTTAATAATTAGAAATAATGTATATGCAAAAAATAACATTCTTATCTTCTCATTTTTATACTCTTAAGTAATTAAGTCAATAAAAAATATACTACATACCTGATTTTCGTTCAGTCTTAGTACTTTTTTTAAATAACTTTCAGTCTGACCACCAGCCATAAAATATGCAATTAATAAGGCATGGTACGTGGAATATGGCGAGAAAAACAGATTTTCTTTTGGCATAATTTTATTAATTGCATTTAATAATGCGAGGGAAAAGTCTTGCTGCCCTCCATAGAGATCTGCTTGTCCTGTGGGGTTTGGTTGTTGTTTTTGGTAGGGAGGAAAACATTGCTGTCTAGATTCCTGAATAAGTACTGTTGCCAATAAAACGGGGAGTATTATAAGTTTCATGGTAAAAAGTAATGTCTGAAACAAAATTAAACAATATTAAATAAGTAGACTTTTAAGAACTTTTAGACTTGATCCGTGATCAAATTTGTAAAACTATAATTTTGCACATTTGTCCTTAAAATGTCTCTTGACCATAACCCGATCAGGTTAAACTGACTACGGATTTATATTTAGCAACCTTAAAAGCATAGGTATACACTCTTTTTGTCTCTCCGGTAGCGTGGTGGTCAGAGTTTCGGCTCGCCACCCCGGCGATCCGGGTTCGATTCCCAGAGAGACATTTTAAGGTAGTAGTTATTTAAGATAACGTCCGTGGTGGCACTACCGCGTTGTCTAAAAGGTGCTGTGAAATGCAACATTTGCATGTTTCAGTGCTTGGACAACGTTGACGGAGCAACTGGGAAGAAATGGGTTAAACACCGGAAAACCCGGCACTCACGGTACTTTGGTACTTAGGTTTATATATGTATATATAATATGTAGTATATAATATACATATATAAGAATCCTTTGTGAGCTGTCATAAAGATTAAAAAAAAATACACACTTCAAATTTGGTTGCAATTAATTTTGCAGATTTGACCTTGAAATACCTTTGACCCTAACCTGATGGGATCAGACTGACCCGGGATTCAGATTCAGCGACCCCAAAAACATAAAGATACCATAGTCAAGCCTTTCGGAACTTCAATTTGGATGCAATTAATTTTAAAACTTTGACCTTGAAATACTCTCGACCATGACTCGGTGGGGTCAATCTGACCCCAGATTCGTATTCAGCGACCTCAAAAACATAAGTATACATTCTTCAAATTTGGTTGTGATTAAATGCCCTTGATCCTGACCTGATGGGGTCAAACTGACCCCGGATTCGGATTTTTTTGACGTAATTAGGTATAGATTAGTTTATGTTGTTGCCCAGTGTCGTAAGTTCTTGGGGTATGGGCAGTTGAACCCAGGAAACTAAACTTTTCGAAACACATTAACTAATTTTGAAAGATAATTTGATTTCTTACCTACATTATTTTATTAAATTTTTAAAATAAACAATTGCCCTCCCCCTACTTTTTTAGTCAATATAGAGCACTGCATGTTCCCAAATGTACGTGCTTCCTAAGAGCTATTATTTTCTAGGAGGAAAGTAATTACAATTAAAGAAAATTATAGTTTTCTCGACCATAAGATTATCAGTTTTTTTGTCCAATAAAATTTTAAGTTACAACTGTGAACGCCCATTTAATAAATACGATTTAAAAAAATAAAGCTTTTCAAAAATATTTTGTGTCACACTTAATTTTCATTGAAACACTAAGAAAGGAAGGGTTATACAGGGTTTCCGAAAATACCGTGTGAATAATTGTAGGGGTGATTCTACATGTTAAATGATAAAAAAAAGTTCATATGAACTTAGGTTCGCAATTGGTCATAAGGTTGCTATGGAGATTCAAAGATTTCACCGGGATATAGGTTTTATTTTATATCTCTGGAACCGTTTTAGATAGCCATCTGAATTTTGGTAAATAAATGGCTTTTAATAGTAGGTACTTTTCAGTGTTTTTACTAAATTATTATTTTAATCAGGCGCGCACCGACTGGTTAGGCCTCGATTTAATTTGTTCACATTTTTACTAAACGTCATATTTTTGCAGTTTTCATTAAAAATTTTGATTTCACGGTATAAATGACATAAAAATGTATTCTAGTAGAAAACTTGTCAGGCTAGCCGTTTTCAAGAACACACTCTTTAAAGAAAATAGGGCATGGCATGGTCGCCCAATAGCAATAAAAAATTCTACATCAAAGTGGGCTTATGTCGGTGCTAAGTTGAAAATGAAAAAAAAAACGTTTAGTTACTTGAGTTACATAACGAAATTAACAGAAGGTTTAAAAATAATGTTTATTTGGTGATTATTGTGTTAATAACAGTGTAATTGAAAAAATCATTGTTCTCGCCTTTCAAAAAATGCCGGAATACTCTTTTGCTTGGGCGACCGTGCATGCACTATTTTTTTGAAGACTGTTTTCTTGAAAACGGCTAGCTTGACAGGTTTTTTACAAGAATACCTTTTTTATGTCATTTATACCGCGTAATCAAAATTTTTAAGTAAAAAAGGAAAACTGCAAAAATATGACGTTCAGTAAAAATGTGAACAAATTAAATCGAGGCCTCCCCTGTCGGTGCGCCTCTGAATAAAATATTAATTTAGTAAAAACACTAAAATGTACCTACTATTAAAAGCAATTTATATGCCAAAATTCAAATGGCTATCTGAAACGGTTCCAGAGATATAAAATAAAACCTATATCCCGGTGCAATCTTTGAATTGCCATAGCAACCTTACAACGCATTTGCGGACTGATGTTCATATGAACTTTTCTTCTTAATTTAACATGTAGATTTACCCGTAGAATTATTCAAACGGTATTTACGGACACCCTGTATAATACTATCTTTTGGTAAAACAGATAAAGCTTAAAAAAAGAAAAAAAAATTAAAACTTAAAAAAATAAAGTTCACTGTTTCTTTAGGATACAACAATTGACAATGTCATAATTCAATAAAGAGAAAAAATTAAAAGTTTTTTTTTTTTTTAATTCATATATATTAAAATTATAGTTATAGGAATTTAGCAATATCCCTTAATGTATTTAAACCAAGGTAAGTATAAAATATACACATTTTATCAAATTTAATTCAGTTAGTAAATTGCATGGTTTCCTGGATAGCACCAGCGTTATTACCTAAAACATACACTTCGTGTAAAGTGGTCATTTTATAAGACAAAAGCAACCTGATATTTTTTATCTTAAACTCTCTCTCTCTCTCTATAGAAGATTAAAGAAAAATAGAAACGCAATATTTACACTTTCTTATTTTTGATCTAGTTTCTCTTAATTTGCCTACAACTAGGATATCTTTCAGATTGACCGGATCCGAATTTTTTGAGGTTAAATTTTATCCGTCATTAAGAATTAGTAATTAATTAAAAAAAGGCAATATATTTGTTTACATGAACTTAGCATCTTTTTTACGAGTATATATGACAAAATAAATAAAGTATAAATTTGGGAACGAAGATATTTCAAAAACTGGAAACTATTGCATAATAAAAATAAAATATATCTGCAAATTATACCGCATCAGGGCCGCCGCCAGAAAAAAATGTAGAGGGGCCAATAAGTTTAAGTTAATTTACTAGTCTAGAATTAATTAAATTAAAAACACCAATAAATATACCACAACTTTAATTTCTAAATAATATAATAACACAGGCCCACAAAAAAAAGTTGGGTTTGACGGTTGTCGGACTAGGATTTTCTGGAGTATTTTTTTCCGCTAAACACGAATCTAAAGTCAAAATTGGGAGTCAAACAGCAAATAATAAAAAAATTTCTGATATTAACAATAATTTTTTTAAATTTTAAACGTCAATATTTTAAAAACTATAAAAGATACATAAAACTTTATATGGCATAAACTATGTTTTTTACAAGGCCTTTAATTTAAGTTATATAACCTTTTTGCCTAAATGCAATCTTTTTCGAGTAATAATCAAAAAAACGAATTTTCGGGATTTTTTTTAGGTAAACTTCAGGAAAAAATTTTTTTTTGGATTTTTCTGGAAATTTTGAGTGATTTTTAAATTTAAATAAATGAAATTAATATTTTGTTATTAAAAAAATCCCAAAAATTACATAAAGAAAAATTATATTTTTCTATTTTGAACTGATTTTTTTTGTTAAAATTACATTTTTGTTTATATTACCTTTATTATTTATCTTATCAAAATGTTTATATAACTTTTTATAGACAATTTAAAAAGCTCTCTTTTTTATTTTATTAAATTTTTTGTATCTCTTATAGTTTATATAGTCGTAGTCCAAACATTCCGTAGTAGCAGGTTTCTGCCGGTAAATGTACCGTGTCGGTCTTATGTGGTTTGCTCGTTTTTTTGATGTTTGACCCCCAATTTTGACTTTAGATTCCTGTTCAGAGGAAAAAATAGGCCAGAAAATCTTAGTCTAACACCCAGCACACACCCTTTTTTTTGGGACCTGTGTAATCGTACCTATTTTAAATTTCTAGACGATATTGTAAAATTTAAGTATTTAGACGGGAATTGTTTTATTTTCGGTAATTTTTAAATACCCAGGGCGGGTCGACGGACACCCCCTGGCCCCCCTGCCGGCGGCCTTGTACCGCATACAAATTCATAAAATGGTAAATTAGCGTCATATTTTCTTTATTAATTAAGAAGCAAATAAAAATATTTTTAAAGAGAAAACCACAAATTGTCGATATAAGTAAAATAAAAATGCTAAAGAAATTACCACTAATAGCCTTTTTCTAAACTATCATTTGAATAACTTAACCAACCACTAATTCACCTAAGATTTTTTTTTAACGCACACAGTCTTGCGAATTTTGAAGAAGGTCAGCATACACTAAAGACCAACTGAAACTATCCGCGATGTCAGACAGAGAAAGTTATTCGTGACCTATAATAAAGTAATCACTTTCTCAAAACAGACAGTGACGTAGTCTTTGGTAATCACTTATTCATTATTATTATCTTTGGAAATTCTTGGTTTAGTAAACAAACCGGGATCATTTTGTATCGTTCTATACTTTTATTTTATAACAAATATTTAAGAAGTATCCACAAAATGTTATTTAGATACAGTATTATTTTTATTGAAAATCAGTTGCTTAATCTAGCTTCATGATCTAAATTAGCGTTTCCCAACCTTTTTTCTAGGCGTACCACTTGGCAAGACGTACCACTTGGTAAAAATATCTTATCAATGTCATACTGGGATGGAATTGAAAATGCTACACAACTGAAATTTTTATTTTAATAAATGATTTGCAGTTTTAATTTTACTTAACATAAATATATATATATATGTATATAATATATATATAATATATATATATATATATATATATATATATATATATATATATATATATATATATATATATATATATATATATATATATATATATATAAATATATAAATAATATTAAAATATATTAATAAAAGGACGAGCATGGCGATTCGAAGCCAACATGGTAACATGTGGTTTAATATTATTCAGTCACTTTTTCACACTCCCAAGTCTCTATACTGATACTTATTCTTAATAAACAAAAGTAAAAAAATCCTGTCTCACATAAGTAAGAGTTTAAGAGGGCCATTTTAGAAAAGGTTTGCTTCAATTCCCAGTCACAGTTAATTTCAAAAACTGCTCATTTTCTTTGGCAATAAAGTTTTTAGGCAGTGTTTTGATGTCAGCAAAGGAGTGCATCGATTTATAAAAAATTACTCAGGATATCAGGAAAGTATTCATTGTACATTTGAACCAAACCAAGATAGTAGGTTTTGGGTTTTGATATTTATTGGAGGTTCAGATCTTCAGCATCAGCAAAAGGTTATTTGCCTTAATTAAATTTTCAAGTGTAGGAAACAATTATATTTCTTTGGTCTACTTCTTTTGCTGCTTCATTAGGCGTGCCTAATAAGTCAAAAAATTAAAAAAACAACTTTAGTAAGTCAAATCGTATGGTTTATGGGAACGCTGATCTAAATATTATGCTACATTTGACACCACGAAATGCTTCAACCGCTCGTAAACAAATACAGTTAAATATAAACTTATAGAGAACTACATTACCTACAAAAGTTAAGCCAATGTAAAAGTATAAGATATTTAAATACAAAAGGAATTAAACCAATTAAACAAAATTGGTTCTGTTGGATAATTGATTATCCTTTCTATTTCAACTGTATAACTTTCTATGCAAAATGTTTGTATATTATAAAAATATTAGCACATAAAAAGATGGTACTAAAACTAACAGATAAAGTGATACTTTTCCTTAGGTTTTAAATTCTATGCATGAACTTTATTACTTAAATATCTCGGTAAAATAATTTACAACCCCAAAAAATCTTTTAAAATAATGCTAAAAATTAATATTGCTGTCGATTGGTGAATATTTTGATATTTTATTTGTAGACTTTCGAAAAAAGCAAAGGAGAATAATTTCAAGAAATATAATTTTCGGAGAAGTTGGTATACAAAACTTGCTTTTTTTAATACATAATTAAAAACTAAAACATATATTTTTTTATTTAAATGTGTAGTTAATAACATATTTTTTAATGATGAAATTATAAAATCCTCTTTATGCACTAAATTTTTAGGAATTTTTGTCGATGCTAAACTGAATTTCCAAAAAGATATAGAAAAATTGTGTACTAAACTTGCATCTAATTGTTATGCTATTAGACTACTCTCTTATAAATTAGAAATAATTATCCACTTTAAAATTTCTTTATTTTGCTGTCATTAAATCGATTATAAGATATAGCATTTATTTTTTTTGGGGAAATTCTTATCAGTATTTATTATATTCAATGTTTTTCTTGCAAAAGAAAGCAGTTCAATTTATTTGTTAAACTAAGTCCAAATACTCATATAAACCATTATTTATATCAAAAATAATTTTAATTTATTTCTATCTATATTTTAGCAACAATATCTTTAATATATAAAAAATATTGGTTTAATAATACCAAGAATTCTTTGCGCAATACTAGACAAAGTTCTCAACTTTATCTTTTAAACCCATGTTTTACTTACAAAAAAGTTTTTGACTAAAAAAAATGTTAATTCATTTACCAGCTAGTATTAAAAGTACAGGTAGTTTTCATAAATTCAAATTGTTCGTCAATAACGTATTATTAGGAAGGGCTTATTTTTATTATGTATTGTGTGAATACTTTGAAGATAATTTAGAATAGATTTATTGCATAGAACCATTATATTGTCTTTTTTCCTCGTAATATCATATAATTTATTATTATTCTTTGGTATTACCATAGTTCTATCTTATCCTTCTTTGTCCAAAAGATGTATGTATGTCGCACCCACTTGGCGTAGTTGTACATTTCGTGAACTGGGTGTCCAGTTCATGGAGTGGAACCAGATGGAGTAATAATATTTTATTTCACTAT
Organism: Listronotus oregonensis; assembly: GCA_019359885.1. Classification (NCBI taxonomy): domain Eukaryota; kingdom Metazoa; phylum Arthropoda; class Insecta; order Coleoptera; family Curculionidae; genus Listronotus; species Listronotus oregonensis. The sequence continues at coordinate 52,706 of JAHBCN010002509.1, forward strand.
CTGGCCAATTTTTATGTCCAGTTTATAAAATGGATATGTAATTTTTTCACTTAGAGAAGCGAGACTATTCTGGACACAAAAATCATCCAGTTCCTGTACTGTATATTTGGCATTTGTCCACTTAGTAAAACAATCAGTCGTCGCAGTTTTGAATGGCATGAACATTATGTTGAACTACTAAAGCACAAATGTTTAATATCAAAGATAATTGTTATACGCTTTTTGATCAACATCACATGGAAAAACTAACCACAACTAACCAAAAATGTTGGGTCATTGCATTGTATTACAGTCAATAGATAAATGCAAATATACAGTACAGGAAGTGGATGATTTTTGTATCCAGATGCTGTAATACCGTCTCGTTTCACCAAGTGGAAAAATGGTAGTTCCATTTCATGAACTGGACAAAACTATTGTCCAGATGGTGAAATAAAATATTATTACATTATCTGGTTTCACTTCAGGAACTGGACATTCAGTTCATGAAATGGACAATTACGCCATGTGAGTGCGACATATATATAATCGTAAACGACAATGAAGCAATATTATTAAAATAACTTTTCATAAAGGCTATCTATTTTTTACTTGTTAAACCTTGTGTTTTCAGGTATTTAAAAAAAAATTCTACATTTTAAATATTACATTACTGTGTGACAACTGTATCTGATAACGTGCTTTTAAAAACATAAATAAATAGCTTTGCAATAATGGGAAAATCCTAATTATGCCAGGAGATATTTTGTGCTGATTTGTGCAAAAATACCTTGAAGCGATAGCAGGTTGGCTAGGTTTACTCCGCTATCATTATCAGCTTTGGACGTAATAGTATATATTGTTTCAGATGACCCTTTATGTCCAAATAACAATAGTCACACTCAATGCTATAATTATTGTAATATGGGGTTGAGGTTATTTTCACGGTCATTTAAATGCGTTATTCAAATTATTCGCATGCTAATATGGAATTTCTGTAATTTTTGTTTGTTTTGTATGTGATAAAATTCTTGTTATAACTATTTTATTAGAAAGTTGCACTTTTTATATATTAGTAAGCTAATAATACAGGATTATAATAGAAATGTACTACACATTTAAAATTTAGATACGTTTAAAATGGTGATTAAGCGCATGCTTTGATAGGCCGTTTAACCCAAAGGTATTCCAACTTTCTTGCTTCAAATGCCCCTATACATTTCTCTTTATCAAATTTTTTAATTCTATTCGGGCTTTCTCGTAAATTTAAAATCATTAGTGTAGAAAAAAAATCTTTCTTTGTCAGATGGGACCGCGTTGGTCCTGTTCTGGAGGTATAGATTCTGTGAGTATACAAAGACAAACTCGAAAAAAACTATTAGAAATAAAAAATAAAACCTGTCTAGGTTTTGGTGGCAAGTCCGTATTCAAGATAAACTTATTCCAGAAAATTTAGTAAAACTGAATAATATTATTTAATTTAAATTTTTTAATATATATTTTTTTGATATCGATAGCTTAGTATGAAAATCTCGTATGGCATAAAACATAAATTTTACAGGAGACACAAAAAACTGATTTGCTGCTAGAAAGATTTTAATTTTTTTACATGCTTTGGATTTGAACTAATATTCACAAAATGTTTTGAAGTGAGAAAACATACTGTAAACACTTAAAAAATGCAGCCAATCTTCCTTGGATATACAAAGTCTTTACACGAAATCCACTAAAGCTTGGGAGTAGCTGATATACGTGGTTCCTGTTGTTGTCTGTAGAGAGCAACACTGCTTAGATAGAATTTTTGTAACAGTTGTTATATATAATATACGAAATTTTCTATGTAAAACACCAATATGACATTTTTGAAAAAAATAGAATTACGAGGTTTTCATACTAAGCCATCGATATTCTAAGAGGTTTTTTTCCCTAAATCTATGACGTATTGTCATAAATGACATATTATTATGGTCATCACAGGCACATTTATTATTTTTAAAAATAAGAATGGTGGTCAGTTAATTGATTTTAAGTTTTCCTTAGAATGAAGCGAAGATAATCAAGTATTAGTTATCTTTATTTAATAAGATACTGATAGATTTGTCTTATTTTTCCTTTGCAAAAATGCTAAAATTTATTTATTTTATTAAAATTCGTCAAAAATATTTAAAAAAACCTCTGAATATTTTATCTTTTTTATACAATTTAAATACCTTTACCCTAAATTATTATTCAAGTCTTAGGAATTTTTTAGATTAATTTTATTTTAAAATTAGCGGTAGACTTGCTACCCAAACGTAGAAGGGTTTGTTATTCCTAAGGTTTTTTTTTTCAATTTGTTTTAGGCGATTTGCAAGTTCTTGAGGGTAAATCGCACAAAATCTATGGCCTGAGGCCAGGACCGAAGCGGCGAGTACCCATGCTACCTGAATCCTCCAGAACAATGTAAAAAATATCTATTATTAATGTTCTAACAAAAACAGGAAAGTTAGAACAGCTCAAATAAAGTTATTACAAATAAACTGTTTAATTTTTTTTTAATAAAGTTCTTTGATTTTAGGTTACTGTATACCTACAAGTATTTAATTTGGCAACAACTTCAACTATTTTAAATTACAAAAATCCTAGTAGAATCTGTTAGATCTTATGGGAAAATAATTTAAATATTAATTCGTTGGCGTGTCAATAAAAAGACAAGATGATTTAATTAAAAATTTCTGTGATTTAGATTTAATTAAAATTTAAACGAGATCAAATTTTCTTTTTCTCTTGTGGTTAACCTTGACATACTCCTAAAATTTATTTATTATTTAAATATATCAGATCAGTAGCGTCCAAAGATACATTACAATAATAATTAAACGCTCATGAAAATACAAAGAAATGTTTTCCAAAGTTATGTAGGTTTTTTTTGTGTAGTGTATCAAACAACAACATCTGACATTTTATAAGAAGCAGAGGCAACTGTTAAAAAGGAGACTGTAAAAATGGAAATTTGCAGCAAATTGTTTGGCAAAAAGTTTGCCTGTTCCTTAAGAGATAATTTCATCTGTTCGTCGTTAATTATGTGATGTAAAAAAAAATGTAATTAAGGTTTATTACTGCCATTTTAGGAAGGTAAAATTTTCTACAGTGATTTTAAAGCAACTTTTTGTAAGCTTGGATTTTTGAGTCTTTTGGAGAAGGGCGGTTACTGATGTTTGGTAGAGTTTAGGGTGGGTAGTAAGAAAAAGGTATGTCCGATAACAACAGGAAAGAAGGTAAGATCTTTGTTACTATTGATACAAGTTAGTTTTCGTAGATAGATACTAACCCCTCTTTAATAGAAACATCGAAATAAGTAAGAAAAACGTGACTTCCCCGGAGGGAAACTGAAAAAGATATAATTCTAACTTTTGCAGAAAGAAAGGAATTCAATATAGGAATTATTAGAAAAGTACCGGTAACCACAGCAAATAAATTTTCTAACACTGAAACAATCATTTTTTTAAAACCATTATAGTTTAAGTACAATTATTAGTAATTTAGTTTGATATATTTTAAATGTGATGATATTTATAAAATTGTTTTAATTCAAAATATGGAGTTAGAAACATATTTTAACTCTTCGTTTATGCATAATAAATAATTCTAATTTGTCAAATAAAGACAACATAAACATATTAATATCTAATAATTTTAAAACTAACAACAGTCAAAGAATGCAGAATATTATTTGTTATTTTTTAAAGTATTTTGTAGTAGATAAAATACCATTTATGTAAATTATACTTTAATAATGTACAATAAAGGTCACGGGAAAAAATATACATCAGTTTTTCTAAACAGTTCTGCCGTAAGACAAAAAAATTTGATTGTATTTAGGTATCAAAAAATAATACAATTTTTGCATGCTAAAAATTTTGGGTACTATTGATAATATTTTGTACCCAATTCACATTATTATTTTTTACGGACGAACTAAGTAAGTTTACTGCAGGTATGCGAAATGTGAGGGATTTGATTTAAGATGAATAAGTATATAGACGCTTTTATTTACATTAACCATGTTTTCCTAAAAGTGTTAGACAATGTTATGCTTTCAATAAAACTAAAATCTTGGACCTCCATTGTCTTTATTTGTTAATTGATATACAACGTTTCTGTTAGTGATGTATCTGCAACCATTTTCAAGTGATAACTAAAAACTATTTTTAAAAGCTACGACTTATATACTATTTTAACAGTATAGCAACGGATGCTAGATATTTGAAATATCGATACTAGGCCTTGCTAACATTTTGGTTCTTTACAATTGTAAACAAAAAGTTTGCCCCTACGAAACAAATTTTCAGTAGCCTGGGATTCAGTAACCCATGGAGGAGTTTTGAAACATTATTAACATCAACGTAGAATACTCAGTTATAACGGTTCTTTACTTATTCGTTAAAACAACTTGCAAAAACAAACTTGAAGTTTTCTCAATAGGTTTTGTATTTTCTATGGCGCTCAATATTTAAAAAGTAAATAGTTATCATAACGGTTATACAATTTTAAGCTAAAAGCATAAATTCTAATTTTTAAATTTACAAAATATTTACAAAGTACAGAAAAAGAAGCATCCTAAAAGATACCCGCTAGGGTAGGGAATTTTTTTTATTCATGGTGTACAAAACATGTCACCCTTTATTGGTAATTATTTATGTTTGTCAACCATTTCTTATGTATGTTTTGCATAACAACAAACGTGACTTACATTTTTCCAAAACCATTACAAGTGTTGCACTGACCTTCTTTTTCGATATATTTGTAATGTAAAAAGTCCATTTCGTCACAATTTTTCATAAAATCGATACTTCGATAATATTTTTCATATATAATGAAATATTTTATTTGTGACCATTTGATTTATATGAACGCGGTGGTCAAGGTTTACTTACATAACCCTATTAATAAAAATCAACTTCCAATCAGTAAACTCATCAGCGCCCACATCGGTCGAACGTGCTATATCAATAAAAATCTATGATCTACAACAGCGCAGAGCGCGTAGATGTCTATCAGCCCTGGTCTGTAGTTGATCATGCATTTCCATTATAGCTCCAGATTGGACTGATGTCAGTGCTGGCCGTCGGTCGGTAAGAAGAAAAATGCGTATGAAATTAATTCTGGTTAGTTGTGGTTTACCTTAAAACACTTTTTGTGTTTTAAACCTAAATCCATCAAAATCATCACAATAAGTATTTTAACAATTTTTAAAGGTTTTTGAAGCTTTACAAAATAGCTTATAAAGTATTCAATATCGTAGAATTTTCGATAGTTGCCTAAATTCGATGACTGACAATTTTTGTTATAGTTATAGTAATTTTATTGTAGCGCACGGTCGGGTCGGCTAGTTGGATAGTCTTATTAAAACTGTTGAATACTGTAAATAAGAGGTAATTTAATTCTAAAATAGAAATACAAAACTATATTGAGACTTTTTAAAAAAGAATACGAATACGTTTTGGTAATTTTTTATTAAGTATCGTTTCGTGTAAAGCCTTCCTGGTGGAAACTCTGGAAAAAAAAATCTTGTTTTTTTTCGTAGGTACTTTTTTTCTGCTTATCAATATAATTTTTATTTTCTCTGTTAGTTAAAACATAATTTTGGTCTAATTTCAGTTAATATAGTAGTACAATAATAATGGCAATAATTAAACCTTGCAAATAAATATTATAATCTCTTCCTGGTAAACCCCAGTGAAACAAACATGAATTACATTATTAAATATGGCTAAAGTATTTTCTATTACATGTAATTTTTTAGAACCTAATATACATTTTAAAATTTTTAAAGGTATTTATTTTTACAGTTTAAAAGATTTCTTTCCCCAAATTTTTTTTATTTTGTTTTTTTTCCATTTTTGGCGCATATTTTTAAAAGCTGTTGTGAAAATTCCACAATCTTGACACTCTAGGGATGAAGGAACGAAGAAAGCGGTAAGTTCGGGGCCTCTCTGACTGAACTGTAAAAGGATGCATAAAAGTTGCACTACGTGTTGCTCTGTTGGGAGCTGCCAAGGAAGGAATTATACTGCCAACTCCTCTGAGCAGAAGCCGTGAAAGTACCTATAGAACAGCGACAGATTCTCTACAGCTCGACGGTGGGCAAGAAGAGGAAGTCTTTCTGTGAGCGTCGAATCATTAATAAGACGAGCGGCTCTTCTTTGAATGGAGTCCAGAATGCCAAGTCTTGTAGGGGACGCCATTCCCCAGACTGTGCCTCTTTTCTTCCCGCGGATAATTTGATGCCCTACGCCGAACGGAGGGCATTAAAATCCAAGGAAGGAAGTGCATTTTCTTCATATTTTAGAGGAATGTATATATTAAATATATTTTTTTCTACTATTTCTCATTCAAATTTTAAAAATTATCTTTGAATTTTGTGTTCTATTATTAAATTGTAGTTTTGATTGTTTGGGTAAACCCCTGTATTTAAAACTTGCCAAAGTATAAAATAAGATTTGAAATCACTTGAGACATTGATATTGACCAGACATAAATAGCATAAGTTAAAAAAAACCTTTTGGTACAGTATAACAACAAATATCCGGCATCTTTAAAAAATTTAAGCTCATTTTGCAATAAACATTCGTCAAGGCTAAATTCCTCTCTGTCCTTAAAATGTAGTCGAAATTGTTAGTTCATTTCAGAACTGTTAAAAATTGTACAGTGTTATTTTTGTTACACATAACGCAAACGTATAGAGAGGGTCTTTTTGCTAGTCATGCAGAAATGGACAAAGGAGTTAAACTTACTAAATATACACACGGTTTCTTCTCTGATCAAAAGTAAGTGTAATTTTAAAGACCTAAGCTAGTCCTAAGGAAATTTAAAAAGAATGGAAAGACAGCAATAACAAAATAAGTAATCTCGCCTAAATTAAAATTTATAGGTTTTAAAAAATAATACTACTACGGATAAGATGAACCATTAATGTATATTTTTGATTCATTTGGCTAACGCGAGCCGATGTCCATGAAGATTTTGCGCTATCTTGAATGTTAAACAGTTTGCCGGAGTGCACTAGTCTATTTGGCTGATGAAACGCGACTAGGAAAACACAATACTTTTAGCCGCCCGTTTGCTACTTATGTCGAAAAGGTACAAGGACAACTTTGGCAATGCAACGGTTTGTTTCCTGCAGGGGTCCGACTTATTTTTGGCATTTAGGAAGCATTGATATCTTGAAAATGAATTCAGAACGCCCCATTTAAATCAACCATATTATTCGTAGTAGTATTATCTTTGGTTTTAAGTATCTATAGGTTATAACCTACGAAAGTGGACGACAAGCTGTTTAAACCAATAAAAAAATGTAAATTATAATTTTATTTTTATTGTAAAAGTAAGGGGTGCCGGGACAAAAAAAATATATTTTGCCCAAATGTTGGTGTTTTTAAAATTTTTGTCCAGGGTCGCCAATTTAGGTGATGACAGTCCTACTCTTTGTTAGACTGTTTCTACTGCAATTTGTTTGGAGCTTTGAGAATATACTTTCTAGAGGGAACCTTGCCGCCCGGTCGTGCGAGCAAACGTGCAAGAGAGAAAAAGAATCACAGTACAACCTTTCACCTACGCTCCAACGTGCTAATTGGGTGACCACGTGGGGTCGACCAATCAGAATGCAGAGCAGTTTAAAACCCCCTCCCACCGATTATTCAGGAGGTGGGAGCGAGAGAGAAAGGTTATACTGCGCTTGTTCGCACTCTCAAGCGGCAAAGCTCCTTCTGGTAGGTTTATGCTTAAAGCTTTTGACTTTTGACCATAAGGTTTGACAACTTACTGAAATTTATTAACAATTATTTATAAAATTCTTAAGCATAAAATAAATGAATAGATGAATTTTTCAGTTGTTATTTAAAATCACAGAAAAAGCTAAGGTTTTTTATTTTTTAATAATCAATTACACTTATCCAGAAGTAAGCTTTAATTTAGATATTAAAACTAAAAAAGCACTTACTAGGATTTTTTGTCGCATCTATGGGTTGAATTTTTTTTGCTTAATATTAATTTTAAACTACGCTAGAACAAGCCCCTTCAAAGAATAGCTTTTAGCTATTTCCCCATTTTCCATAAATAAAAAAAATATGAAAATTGTATTATAATGGAGCATTTCTCAGTCTATTAGAAAAGATACCTGTTTTATATCATTTTTGATGGTACTACTTAAATACCGTTGCATTTGATGCTAATACACTTAAAACAGATTAATTAAATAATATTATTTATTGCCCATGAAGTCCAAACAAAAATATAGAATATGCCTTTCAATAAAACTAAATTTAACCTTTAAAAAATACATATTATTTATTTTTGAAATGAATTGGAATTCCCACTCACCTTAACAGCGACAATAACCTTATACAAAATGCGTTTGGGTAAATCCGTTAAAGAAATTTAAAACTAATCATGCAGCCATAAACAATATTTTTATGATCCCTGTAAATTATTTCTAAACACGAGCTAGTAAGTCTTCTGGTAAACCCATTTTTTTTAATACACGACTTGTTTCTAAACAATAGGTTGAGATTGTTGGTGAAGTTAATTAGTAGTTTTAATATACACAAGGCATTATTTCTGAGAATACAAAAATACCAATTACGTAAGATTTTATTTAAAAAATGTTAATTAAAGAGCAAATTTATATAAAAAGAAAAACTGTTTTTTTATGGTGACGTTAAGTCAACTCAAATTTAATTTAAGTGGTAGCTGAACATCAATATTCAACGGCTCACAGAGTGAAGTTAAATTAATAGAAGGTCATTGAGTAGTTGTAGGATTACGCTAAAATAATAATTTTCTTATAATATGAATAATTAAAAGTAACACAATGGAGAGAATGGTTACGGCTTAAGTTACATTTAGAAACCAATGACATGAATTGGTAAATACCAGGCCCGTGCTGGGTACCGCTAAAGGGCGCGGAATGGGGAGTGGTAAGGGCGCCCATAACATCGCAGAATCGGCCCTTGCCGGACAGAAGAATGTAAACATGATTAGGAGTCCAATGGCGCATGTATAAATTATAATTTGACTTGGTAGCTCTCAGTCTTGTCTTAACCAATTTTAGTTTAGAAAACAGCCTTTTACAAGATAGTTGAGTAAGAGAATTGTTATGTGTAAATATTTGTATACTTTATAAAGTTCTGTGAACTAAAGGGTGTACATATTATATTTCACAATTACACCAAATGCACATTTTATACGCATGTTGCACTTTTTTGTGTTGTGCAAGTTGAGAATTCGGCATCTTCTTCAGTGTCATCTTCGATATCGTCATTATTATATTCTCTGATTTCGCAATAGTCTTTCTCAGTAGCCTGGCTACTAATCTTTGGCCACGCATAAAGAAATGATGCAAATTCTTCTTTAACTCTAGCCTTTTCTACTTAGGGAACTAATTGAACAATTTTTTCAAGTGCCAGGTCCGGCAGCTTTTCCTTTATTTAAAAAAATCTTTGTGGGTCAAAAAGTGATAAATCAAGATACAAACTTTTATGCTTTCAGGGGAGGGAGACACGTTTGTGTCATTGCAGTGATAAACAACCACAAAAATTGTCAATTTTTTACTGGCGTGAGCAGGTAAATACGGCAAGATATATTTAGGCTAAGTTCCAATAATGCATTTTTTGCTCCGTTTGCTAAACATGTTCTTTTATTCAATTTCAGATCGTTTTAAACAAATATGTCCGCTTCAGATTTTTAGACAGAGCTTTAAGATAAATTTATTAAACTTCAAATGTCAGTCAAATGTGCAACGTAATACATAAATGAAGAGACGTCGACCATCAACATCCATATCACTAAATAGAAAAAAGATTAAGATATTTCACAGAAAACAACTGGAGTATTTTATTTTTTAATAAACAAGTGGAAATGACGTATGTCAGCTGATAGGAAAAACCAAAGTGTTTTAATATTCCGGATTAACTCCGCTACGTGACATAAAAATCATCTTGTACCGCTCTTATCTAAGATGTAATATTGAAACTTAGTCTTGGTTAACATACTTCGTAAATTTACAACTAAAACAGTTTCAACTTCCAATATTGTATCCTGTATAAGAGGAGAGCATGAAGATTTTCATGTCATGGAGCGCAAGTAGCGGAGCAAATGCGGAATATTAAAACACGATTTTCGTATCAGCTGATGGGTGTTATTTGTATTTGTTTATTTAAAAAAAATAGAATGTTACGTCTGTTAATTAAACTAATATCTTTTTTTCTGTTACTTGATATCGTGTTATTATCCATTTTTCACTTATTATTTTGCATATTTAATTGACTTTTGACATTTGGATGATTTTTCTTAAAGCTCCATCTAAACAATCTAAATTGAATAAAGCAGGGGTCTCCAAACTTTCCAGCCTTAGGGCCATACTGATTACTCCAGTAAGTTCCGAGGGCCAAAACCATATTATCATTGTTGCCGGTGGTAAGAAGTGAAATAGTCCACTGATGAAAAAAAAAGTCCGAAAAAGTACACAACGTTTAAAAAAGGCTGCAAATCGGACTAAAGTCCGCAAAACGGCAACACTGCATATTATTAATTTTCCTGTCATTATCTGTAATTTCTAGATTAGTCGTAGAGTACGAGCCATGAGGAGTAACGTGACACGACATCTGGTGGACACAAGCGGAAATAGGTAGTACCTTCTATCGCTAACAGATGGCGCTAATAGCACGTACAGAATAATCTCGTTGGTTCGAGAAAGTTCTGGTGTCTTCCACTCATTCTAGATGGCAGTAATTGGAATATATAAGAAGGCTAGTGGCGCAACCACAAGTCAGTTCCTATGACACTGTTGTTAAATAAAATATTGCAAACCTCCTTAAAACGTGTTTGTGCGTGTTTAAGTTTAAGACATCTTTATAACAGTATTTTGATTTGAATTGTTGCTTTTGTGTGTGAATTAGTAGTATGGAAAAGAAGCGAAAAATTGATAGTGAATGCAGAAAATTCAAAGATCAGTGGAACATTCAGTATTTCGTAATTGAGTCCAGTAACAAGGCGCTATGTTTGATTTGCAATGAAAGCATAGCCGTTCTCAAAGAATATAACATTAAACGTCATTATGAAACAAAACATTTTCAAAATTACTCAAAATATACAGGAAGTTTGCGGACAGAAAAATTCGAAGCTATGCAGCGCGGATTGAAATCGCAGCAATCTTCATTTACAAAACTCAAAACTGAACAAGAGGCTGCAACTCGTGCCAGCTTTCGTGTGGCTCTTGAAATTGCAAAACGTGGAAAACCATTCACCGATGGAGAAATGATCAAAGAATGCATAATTGCAGTAGCCGAAGAAATGTGCCCTGAAAAGGTAAATTTATTAAAAACTGTCAGTATGTCAGCAAACACTGTGGCTCGAAGGATAGAAAACATCGCTGAAAATATATCCTCTCAACTGTTCGACAAAAATGGACATTTTGAGTGGTTTTCTTTTGGCCTTGGATGAGTCAACGGATGTGTCAGATACTGCTCAGGTGTTGATTTATATTCGAGGAGTAGATAAAAGCTATGAAGTGCACGAAGAACTTCTTGATATGTATAGTATTCATGGCACAACTACTGGTACAGATATTTTTAAAGGAGTTGAAATGGCCATTAATCAAAAGAACCTTCGATGGAAAAACTTGAAATGTATTACAACTGATGGAGGCAAAAACATGAGTGGGAAAGATAAAGGAGTGGTCGCTCTTGTGTCAAAGGCTGTAGAAAATGACGGTGGTTCAAAACCATTAGTCTTACATTGTATCATTCATCAACAGTCTTTGTGCGGAAAATGTTTGTATATGTCTGACGTTCTGAAACCAGTCATATCAACTGTTAATTTTATCAGATCTTTTGGGCTGAATCACCGACAATTCCGACAATTTATTGAAGAGATTGGAGAAACTGACTTACCTTATCATACTGCCGTACGCTGGCTTAGTTGTGGGAAAGTCCTTCAGCGCTTTTTGAACTTCGAGCAGTGATCGAAATTTTTTGAATGAAAAGCATCGCCCTCTTACTGAATTACAAAACAACGCATGGCTGTGGAAGTTAGCATTCTATGTTGATTTGACAAAACATGTGAACGAACTGAATTTGGGATTGCAAGGAGGAAACCAGCATCTTCCTGATTTATACACTAATATCAAATCATTCCGGAAGAAATTGAGACTGTTTCAATCACAACTACGAAGTAAATGTTTTCCACATTTTAAAACATGTGAAATATTCAGCCACACTACTGAGACTGAGTTTCCTATCGATTTTGCAATCGAAACTTTGAGTGCTTTGAAGATAAATTTTGATACTCGTTTCTCGGACTTTGATGCCATTGCGAATCAAATTAAGATTTTTCAGAATCCTTTTGATACTGACATTGAAACCCTAGCCCCGGAACTTCAAATGGAAATGATTGATCTACAATGCAGTGATATAATTAAGAACAAATATCAAAACTCATCTTTGTTGGAATTTTATAAGAGTCTTCCACTGACACAATTTGATAATTTGCATAAATTTGCTCGTGGTCTGTTTTCTGTTTTTGGTACTACTTATTTGTGTGAGAAAACCTTCTCCAAAATGAAGTACACAAAAAATGTTTACAGATCGAAATTAACTGATGAGCATCTTAAATCTCTTTTAATAATTGGTACAAGTAAAATTAGTCCACAACTACAAACTATTGTCAGTGGAAAATCTCAATTACATAAATCTCATTAGTATTTCATATGTCATTATGTTTGTTATAAGTTATGTGATTATTTAAAATGTATAAAATGTTAGTTGGATTCATTTCAATAATTTGTTAGTTATTATATACTGAAGTTAAATTTTCTGCATATTATATATGTCTTTACTCATTACAATTCTGTGTTTCTTTATCCAACTTATCACAAAAACAATAAGCCTACAAGAATGTTATGATTTAGCGGAGTTAGCCCATGACCATATCAATGTAGATGTCATATTAATAATTATTCAACATAAAATTAGAATACTTCAGTAAACTAAATTTAATTTGCTATAAAAATTATTTGTTCTCTAAAAGGAGTTTTCAAGTATGCTAGCTCTCCGCGGGCCGGACAAAATCTGTCCGCGGGCCAGATGTGGCCCTCGGGCCGTAGTTTGAAGACCCCTGGAATAAAGGAACTCGTATTTATTTTATATTTTTGCTCGTAATGAAATAAAGGAACGTGTTTAAGCAAGCGGAGCAAAAAATGTAATACTGGAATTTTCCATTAAGTCAGGGTGGTTGTTTTGGTCTCCAGCTCCAACCCTATAAAAAACCGACCAACTGATTATAATAGTACCTATTTTTTATTAAATTTGATAATTGCAATAATGGTATCGTAATTTTACCATTTGGGATATTGTTGTAGAAAATATTTTTTTTCTGTGTTATTGATTTTCTCCTCTGATATCATATATTGCTGTTTTTGTACATTGTATATCATACCAAACATATATATCTAAACTAAGAACCAGTCTAAAAATTTCGTCCTCTGATAGTACTGAGATCTAAAATTAGACCAAAGACAATTGTAGTTATTAACTACAGTTGTCTTTGATTAGACCAAATTTTTTTGATTTGGGAAGTTGTTTGCTAATTTGTGTGTATTAGTGAATGTTCTTTTTTGTCATTAATACAGACAGTCTTTTTCATTAGAACAGACAGATCAGTAAAAAAATTGCCAATTTAAAAAGAACTTGGTATAATTTTAGTCCAGGAAACGTACAATTTTGCCTACCAATATTCTCAAAAATAGGGAATGGTCCAAGGATCAAAATCTATATCATGCTGAAGGGCGCCTTTACCTTGCGGGTGGTTGCCAAACCATCTTGGGGGTGGATTTTTTTTTAAATTTTGACTACAGGCATCGATAGAAGAATGATTTCTAAGCAAAAAATATTCTATGCACTTTTTTTGTAAAATGCATACTTTTCGAGTTATTCGCGATCAAATGTCGGAATTTTTCGTCGATAAAATCAACGTTTTTAATAGTTTTTTTGCAAATAACTGGATAAGTATGCATTTTATTAAAAAAAACTGTAAATAACAAAATTGTAGTTTTTTAAAAAACGAATAAAATGTTTTTTTTGTAATTGCTGTAGGACAAATACAAACCAAGTTGTGGTTTGTTAAAGGTTAGCTGTTATTCATCAACCACAAAATTTCAGAGTTTCAAAGGCAAATAACGCAAAATCTACGTATTTTTTGAGGAAAACTAATAATAACTTTTTTTTAAGCGTTTGCAAAGACCTTTTTTTAGAAAAAAGTATGTATCATAAAAATTGCGTGAGTTATGATTAAAATAAGGTTGGACCAAAATTTTTTGAGTGCAAAAATCTTCGAAAACAACCCCTAATTACCACCCTAATTAAAATGAGTCGTAGACCTTTTTTAATTCTCTTTATCCATGTATCATAAATACCTTTTAAAATTTTAACCGATTTAAATTGCTTAATTTAAAAAAAAATGGAGCTGCAAGTGAAAATCAAATTTCAGAATTTTAATAACTCAAAAAATAAGGGAGATACGTAAAAATTACTACGGTATCAAATTATAGCTTTTTAAATTACAAACAATTTGATTTTTTTAATTTACTCTATGTCGGAAATTAAGTAAGATATAAATGTGCGTATAGACACTACCTTGATTCAGCCCTTTAAACTCAACCCTTTATAAAAGTAAGGGTTTAAAACAGTTTTAATATATAGAACCTTATAGCTCTTGAAAAAAACAATGTTCAAAATGGTTTTTAAAGAACTTTTTATCATAAAAACTAAAGGAGTTATGCCATAAAAAAACAATTTTTTGAGGCATACTTGGGTTTACTTTTAAGGTATTGAAATACTTAAACTAATATTTTAAAGATTAAACATTTATTATTCAACTTATTTGAGCCAAGTTTTACTTGATTTCAGGATTAATATGAAAGTGAATTAAGTTTTAAAGGTTTTAGCAATAAGGGGTAGTTTTCACCGCCTAAAAAATAAAAAAGCGCTCATCGGCGTAGTGCACACTTTAAGGGTAAGTCGAACTTAATTCCAATTTTTTATGCGATTCGATGCATTTTTTTAAAAATCCCCGATTTTGTACTATTTTTTGCATTGTAATTTTGTAGGGGTGGAGTTCTGAGGATTAAAAAATTACAAAATTAAATTAGTAATACTTTTGAGCAGTCACATTTTTAAATTACAACTCTGTGACAATATATGTTAATTTTTCTAGGATAAACCTTTTTTTTAAATAAATCATAATAAGGGTCGATTTTGAAGGGTTAAAAGATATTAAATAGTGTTTCAAATAATTATATACTTATTTTTCAACCTATTTGAGCCCAATTTTATGTGACTTAAGCTTTAAAATTAAAGTTTTGAAGGTTTTTGCAATTAGGGGTAGTTTTCACCCTTAAAAAATAAAGAGCGCCAATCGAAAGAGTAAAGATTTTGAAGAAAAGGGTAAGTTAAGCTTAATCCCAATTTTTTATGCAAATCCATGCATTTTGAAAAACTTGCCAGGTTTTGCACTTTTTTAACTTGGTTTTCTGGACTATTTTAGATGTCAGTACTTTAAGAGGCCGAGATTTTTGGTAGGAACTGGGCCCTTATGTTACATAACCGTTGTTGGTATGATTTTTCTCTTTTCTCTGAGTTTACTTAATGAAATAAAATCCTACCTGGATTCTATTTTATAAGTCAAATATGACCTCAGAAACTCAGGTTCAATTAGACTGAAAACTTTCAAAATACTCCCTAAATATATGATATTATCGCTTCTATTTACAGGCGTTCCGCGTAAAAAATGTGCAGTTTTCAGAATTTTTGTTACTTGTGCCCTAGAACCAACCTACATAACAAATTTTAAGTTTATACTCCCTCCGGAAGTATCCCATAATTTTGATAAGTCAATGAATGAGTTAGTCAGTCAGACAGTAGTAAAATGGGCCATTTTCGACATTAAATATCTCAGAAACCACTTAACATACCTTTCTTATTTTATTCACAGATAATTAAAATATTTCTACTCCCTCCGAAAGTATTCCATAATTTTGATGAGTTAATGAATGAGTTAATTAGTCAGACAGTCAGTAGTAAAATGGGCCATTTTCGACATTAAATATCTCAGAAACCACTTAACATACCTTTCTTATTTTTTTCACGGATAATTAAAATATCTATGTAAATTTGCATACCAAATTTTTTATATTTATTGGGAACAATAAGGAAATTATGATAGGGGAAAAATACGCTGAAACCAGTTCGTGTAATATACACACTACGTGAGTCTGGCCGGGACTTGTCCTGACGTATGAGATATTTTGTGTTTCACGGAGAATCTGGCAACTACAGTTTTTATATTACAAATCGGACGGTAAGTATTAGTGATATAAATGATTCAATAATTTGCTGTACTTGCAACATATTACTGATATTACTTACCTAACAGTAAGATTTTTTGTTAGCCAAACTTATAAGATAGAAACTCTCACAAGAGTAAAAGAAATCTATCTAAATTAACGTCATTTATACAGCTGTTTTTGGAAAGTCAGTAAAACTACGTCATATGGGTCGAATGACGTCAATTTCTTAAATGATTATTAATTTCGTTTTCAGGTTTAAACAAATGCTGCTTCTGGTTAATATAACACAAATGATTTTGTTTTTGTACAGTATTAAATAAAAAAAAATAAGAGGAATTATAATTATGTAATAAAATCGTACACTAAAACATTTTTCAGCACATATTCTTTACTAAGGAACTGCATTTAAAAAATGAAAATATTTCTTTGGCATAGAAGAATTTAATTATATGATATTATTATTTTAATTAATTTATGTTTCTTTGTGTTATATCATTTGAAGACAATAAATAAAGAACTTTTTTTTCTTTCCCTGAACAATACTTCTCCGTAATAACAACATTTTAAGATAATTATTAGTGGCGAAAAACAAATAACAATTATACACAAAAAAACTTTTCTAAAGGTGTTTTTACAGTATGATTTCTTGCGTAAAATTTTTCTTGCTGCAAATTTTCTTGCATACAATTTTCTTTTACTTTTTCAAAATGCCATTTCTAATGTTTCCACAAAAAACTGGCAAAGATGTGTTGAAAATGTGCGACATGTAGAAATTAAAATGTGGAATATGGATATAGTGGTCGATAAAACTGTTGAACCTTTAATTATAAAACGAGACTTAAATGATTCAAGACGTAGATGTAACACATATGTGATATGGATTCTGTACCCCAGAGCCAGACTATGGTAAGTCCAAAAATCAACTTATTATGTGTGATTAGTGGTAGTCAACGCGAGTCAATTTTTAAAAAATGTCAACATTAAAAAATTTACGTGTTTAATTGTTGTATTGAACCAATATTTTTATGTTGGGGAATAAGAATAAATGATTGTAATTTATTTACATTGTTGTACATTACATTGTATATTAAATATAGTGTTGATGTTTAATTGTTGTTTTATGCACTTGTACTCGGTCCAAATAAGTTGCCATGACCAGAGGCGGATTTAGATATTTGCCGCCTAGGGACTGATAGCGTATTGCCGCCCCGCCCGCCACAACCCCAGCCACCCCCGCGGTCCACGTCCACCAGTATAGCGCCGGTTGATAATAGGTTATTCGTATCTTAAATTTTCTTCTATGTTTACTCTATTTTAATATATTCTTAGCAAAAAAGGTCACACACACATCTTCATTATTATTTACTTTAGCTATTTCTCATTTAATAATAATACTAAGGATAGTATGATTCAATTATTTTTTTAAAGTCATAAATTACAGGAGAGGGTAAAACTCACAACATGTCAATACACAAAGAACGATATTTATTTGTATGTAGGTATAGTAACATTTAGGTAAAAATTTAATAAGATATAAATCTAATATTTCGTTGATCCAAATAACAAAAATGTAAATTTACTTTAGAAACGATTGACACGCTTAAAGTACAATACTAATAAACATAAAATCATACTTCCGGTGAAGAATTGTTCAAAAGGAAAATTACAATTGTTTTCTTCGAAATCATCGAGATTTGGTGTTCGAAAAAGCGTCAATAACGTCTTCGAAGTCCACATTCTTAGTTATCGCATGTTAAATGCTTAGGACTGCTACATTTTGAAGACGTGTTTCACGCATTTTAGAGCGGGAATAATCTTGTATCCGTTTCAGAAAATGACCTTTCTGCTGAACAATTAGTAGCTGGGATGGTCAAAAATAGCCTCAACGTAATATCTATGTATGTGTATATTGTAATCAATATCGTGTTTTCTGTTCATCGCTTCTTTTCATCGTAAATTTATTAGAAGATGGACGCAAAAACAGCAATGGACATAATTGTTAACGAAGTCACCGCAACGCGCGGCGCGTGCCCACTGTGCCTCTCTATCGCTTTTTCCGCGCTCTCGCTTGCACGCGCAGGCTCAGAAAGCGAGACAGCGTTCACAACTTCCTCGTAGGGTTGCTGCCAAGGACAGTGTTTATCGATTTACTAGAGGTGACTTTATCAGCACGTCAAAAAGGTAAAATTTGCCGCCCCCTTAAATTTGCCGCCCTGGACTATGTAGCCCCTTCAGCCCCCCCCCTTAAATTCGCCACTGGCCATGACGACTTATTTGGACTAAGTCCAAAAAATATTTATTTTACGGACTGAAATGAGTTCGCAAAATTGCCTTTTTTTTCGAGCGAATACAAAAAATTTATTTTTTAGTTTTTATTTATAAATATATTTTAACCAACAGCTGTTTTAGAGCCGCAAGAAAAATCGCAGTAATTCCTAAATACTAAAAAATGTGTGTGTGTAAATACCGTGAGCAAAAAAATATTTTATACTGAAAAATTGCTTGTTTAATTTTTAAAAACACTCAATTACTATTCAGTGTTGTCAGGTACCTTGTTTTACTTAAGTTAATTTGATTAATTTGCGTAGTTTAGTTTCAGTAGGTTACTTCTGTTTTAAGTTTTTCGATAATTTAGATGTTTCATTTTCAAATTTTTTTGGATTATGGCTATCTCTAAAAATTTTGAGTTCAAAAATTAGCACTGGTATAAATTGTTTTTTTTTTAATTACTGAATACTTGGTAGTCAAAAAATATTAATAAAACCGGGTTATATTTGTTCTTAACACATTCTGATAAATTATTTCTCTAACCTAACTAAATTTTAAATAATATATTAATCTAAAATCACTGCAAATCTTAAATTCTTCGTTTTTTTTTCAATTTGCTAATCTCTTAAGGCCGATCTCCACTTATTGGGTTTTACCCATGACATATGAGTCGTAGACCATGTACCGATTTTACTATTTTTTTCAAGGACACGGGTGAATCTTCATATCCATGCAGACTAATAAGGTTTTTGGGGGATTTCATGTCCGGAAAGTAAAAAATTGCCATAAATGCTTTATTATTTAAATGTTAGGCGGTAGATTCGTCCAGGGATAACTAAAAATAAAGGCATTGGATCCTGTAAAATGGTCATTTCATAAGTTCTTCATGTATAAACTTTAAAGCTTACCTTAACTTAAGAAAACCTTCAAAGACAGTAAAACATGTTAAAAGGAAGATATGGCAATCATGACTTGTTTTGGTATCAACCGTATTATAAATGTATGTTGGAAATTTCGGAAAAAGGCGTCATTTATAACATAAAAGAAGATAAAAACCGGTTTTAATTTGGCGGGTGAAAAGGCATGTGTTTAAAGTCTTACACATAAATCGTAAGTGAAAATCTTAACAGTGAAAGCTTTTTCACGCCGAGTGATAAAATCCTGGTTAAAACTCCTAGGTGGGAATAAGCCTTTAGCTTATCTTTTATTTATCGCAATATCAAAAAAGAAAAAGAAAATAAAAACAAAAAGTATGCGATCTCTGTGTTTAAATACTTTACTTTATAGGACCAGAATAACGTATTATTGATAAATACGTTTAAACAGCGTAGTACCAATAACACTTGCTATCAAAGATCAAGTAACAAGCTCGATGTGGATCACTGACACCGAGCTGTAGATAAACAAATCAATATTCAAAACTGTTAAATAACTAACCTTTATTTAATGTCCAAAACAGCCTATTTCATAGTCTTCTTCTTCAATCTCAAAACACTCGTAACTGCAAATCTAAAACGTGCACTCTGTACTTCAGTACTAACGTATATTATTAATAACTTATTTCTGACTCTTAGAAAAACCAAACTGGTTTAAATGATTTCGATGACGAACCAAAACAATAACGGATACCCCAGGCGGTACTGGCCAAGCTCAGTGTGGAAGTGTATGGAGGGAGAAGGTGATGGTACTTCTTTTGAAATTAGATTCTGACTACGTTTGCTTGGTAGATAGTTAGAGGAAAGGCAAAGTTAAAAATATTGAAAGGCGTATATAAAAATTCTAAGATATTTTTAGCTAAAAAAGTACCGAGAGTACAAATTGGTACTTTTGCTAAGATTCGTGACTCTAGTATATTACATTTACTATCTAAGCGTGCTTCCGTTAATGTAGAGACATATTAAGAAATTGCTTTCAGAATGACATTTTTCATATACTGGAGGATCCAAGAGGGTGATCCACCCACTTTTTTTAATAAAGAAAATGAAACTTGGGAATATCATATAATATCAAATTTGACGTTTTTTGACAAGGGACTTTTGATGATTTCCTGTTTGACCGGAAACGGCCTCAACTTTCGATTAACTAATAAGACAATCTGTATATTTTTTACATTTTTGGATTCCTGCAGGCGAACTCTGTAATTCAATAGAGACAGAAATAGACAAGATATAAGTTAGAAAAAATCTTTCTTTCTATCACTCATTGGTATAGTCTGTCTCAAAGTATACCGTGTTAGCTCTTGCCTTCATTTATGGATTATACCTGCCGACAGCAATAAAACTGCGGATCGGTAGGTATTAAAGGACAGAACATTAGGGACGGACTTTAATAATATAAATATTTATAATTTATTTTTTATTTAGGTAGGTATAATCTTAAAATTACATTAAGAAATTAAATATATGCAAAGTTTTAATAAATTTGTAACTGCATTATCTATACATAATTACATTTTTAATCTAAATATCTAAATCTAATTCTGTTTCACTATCAGAGTCAACATTGAGATTAATTACAATAGGATTTATGTTGTTTTGGATAGAAATGTATGAGTCCTCAATTTTTATAATGTGCTGTAGTGAATTTTTCCAGCTCTCAACTGGTATGTTAGTAATTACATTTTTTATAAAGTTTATAACACTGGGACTTAAAAAAGGTGTAACATTTTCTGCTCTGATCTTTGATTTTACTTGGTTCCACAAATGCTCTATGGCGTTAAAGATACAGTGATACGGAGGAAGCCGTAAGACAGTATGCCCAGCCTGTTCAGCCAAATTATCACATACATATTGTTTTTTAATTGCATATGAATTTAGGACTTTCAGAAGTTGCGTTTTTTTGTAACTGAATTCAAAGTAAATATCATTTTCTAACAAATATTCCTGGATTTCAGTTTTTGAACTTGATGAAGCTGGTGCTTTGTGTAGCAGACAGGCTGTGGTAGCTTGCGTTACCCATGACAATAACACTGTTGTTTGGAATATTTTTTAAAAGATAATTTTGAAACCAGTTTTCAAAAAGTTCTGCACTTGTATCCTCATGATAATCCAAGCTAGAATTCTTAATATTATTTGCAGACAACAGCAAGCAGTTTGGGACAAATCCGTCTTCTGAACCAGCGCGTATTATAGTAATGCGTTTTCCTTTATTTGAAGGTGCTTTCGTCTGACAATTTTGACTGGAATCAACCCATCCTTTGGATACTGTGTCGTGTGTATCGAACCATGTTTCATCAAGGTAAATTATGGATCTGTTTTCTAACCTATATCTTTTAATTTCTTGAAGGTAATTAAATCTCCAAGTGCGTTATCTGTGCGATTCCATTACTACTTGTCTTTTGTCCATTTTGCGGTATTTAAATCCCATTTTACAAACAACTCTATGGAGGGTGGCACGGCTAATATTTATATTGGTTTCGTCTTCGTCTAGCTTCTTTTTCAGTTTATCCAAGGTAGTAATAACTCCGCTTTTATAAAGACAATATATTTTCCTTGATCACTATTGCCTATACGGTAAGATTGAAAATCACTACGTTTTTTTCTTTTGTTCATTTCTTCACTAATAATAATATCCCTTATCGATGATATTGGAGTTTTTGTAAGTAGACAGGTTCTTTTAAAGCTTCTTGTTTAATTAGACCTCTACTGATTAAAGTTTCATACAGATTTTTCACAACCTGTTTTGCATCTAATGACAAATGATTTCGACGCGACATAGTTATATTCTCGTAAAACAACTTTTTCGAAACGCACAGTAAAAACGGTTATTCAACACTGCCACTAAAATATTAGCCAAAATATTTATATGCCTAATGGTTAATACTCAAAAAATACCTGGCCCACCCCTGCCCTTATGATCAAATGGGTTTACCCAATAACAATAGGTAATAAAATCGTTAAAGAATTATTCGGGTATGGTCCGTCAAATGCCATAATACTTTGAGACAGACTATACTCCATATCATTTTTTCTAAGTGGCTTGTTAAATTTCGGTAACGAAAATATAGTATATTATTTAACATGAAAACATAGGTTGCTTTGTCAAAAAATGTACAATCTATGAAGATTCACCGATAGAAGCAGATTTTTTTATTATCAAAACCTTGAAGCCCTGTTTTTTTTAACGTTTTGTTCATCTTGATAGCTCCTTTTTTAGAGAAGACATCAAGATTTACGCTAGGACATGTTACACTTAGTCTTATGTAAAAAAATGGAGGTGATGCGATACTTTTTTGGCGCAATGTAGTTATAGGGCTTCAAGTAGTTTTGAAAATTTTATTAAAATATGTAAAATTTGGTAGGGAAATACACAGGCAAATTATTAGTACATTTTAAAAGAAAATCCAAAAATCTGTTTAAATTATTTTTTAAAATAGAAACTTGGTTGTAAAATCCTAAAATATTTTAAAGAAATATGAGGAAATTTTGAAGATAAACAAAAAACGCAAAAAATTATAAATGCTTTATTTTAAAGTGCAATGTCCAAATATATTTAAAAATATGTATGCGATTTTCCAATTAAAATAAATTAAAAATTCTGATGGGGTTAAGACGAAAAAGACTTTTTTGTTTCTCCAAAGTTAGTTTCTTCTGCAAAATGCATAAAAACTGGGTTCATTTTATAATCTTCAAACCACAGACCACAAACACCAAACTTTAATAATTTAATTTATTTATTTAAAGATGAACTTAACAACACAAAACACTTTTGGTAATTACATGTAATTCAAATAATTAAAATATGACTTGAAAAATAAACACATAAGTAAACAAATATTTGCAGTTTAGTGGGTTAGGATCACTTAAAAAGTTCAAAATGAAATGAAAAAATTAGTAAAGCAATGAGAGGGATAAGCTTATGTACATTTTCATGGGATAGAAAGAGAACTAATCGTCGCAAGACCCTTGCTGGTCTTTTTATTTTTATACTCCGAACTAGCCATTCGGAAATCCGATTATAGCCGAGAAAACTTACGGAGTAGGGTTTAAAGAAATTTTTTATTATAGACAGGAAATTTCTAGTCTATGGTGTTACGGAATTCTCCTGCTGGGAACACTTTATGTGTAACAGTACCCCATATGGTAAATTTTGACAGCTTGGGGACCCAGTTTAATACAAAACCAAAGGTGCAAAAAATGGCTTAGTTACATATAAGTGAACTTTGTCTATATTTAAAAAAAAAAAACGTTTTAAACTAAGCATTTGTACTGAAGAAGTAAACTTGTTCTAAGATTTTAAGCAACTTGGCCGGAGTTTTCGGCTAATAAATGCTTGAAGAATCGTTCCTTGTTTTAAAGGTACTCACAAGCTTAAAAAACATACATTTTAAATCTTAATTTCATACTAAAATGACTTAAAATTAATTAAACAAAATGGTTTTGTCGAAAAAATCTTCAAAGGTAAATTATGTAGGTTATTTTTAATTTTTTTGAATGGGTACTAGCACAAAATATATATTTTGTGGTACTAGCCATTCGGTATTGCTTCGGTCCAGGTCCCAGGATATAAACCCTGTGCGTATACAGAATCAATTGACCCTTACGAACTTACGAACGCAGATCTCCTAAAAAATACTAAAAAAATTAAACCCGTTGATAATTAAAAAAACCTGTTTACGCTTAGGTGACAAAATAGACAGATAAAAGTAATGTAAAAAACTTACTACTTAATACCTAAAAAATAATTAAAATTGTAACTGTTCTAAAATAAAAAATTTATATAAAAACTCACAGTTTTAACAATTTGTATTTAAATTTGTTAATTTTATTAATTTATTTAAAAAATATAAGTTGCTTCAAAATGATAAGTTTTTGAAGTACAATACAGAAATATACAATTTTATACCTTTCACTACAGAATAATTGGGTGCCACAATATCCTTGTTAATTTCGCCAAGAAAAAATATAAAATAAGACAAAACTATTGCAGTTTTAAGTTTTATTAGGTTCGTATAACTTTTAATAATTAATGTTTATAACGCGGAATAATGTTCGAGCGAATACGTTTGTAAAAAAATTGTTTAGGTGGTAATCGCCAGACTGTCAAGAATAAATTCATATAACGTTTATATCTAGCATGCTGCCATTAGAACTGCAAACAATTTAGATGTATTTTTTTTCAGAATTTCTTTAAGCACCCACCTTTTAAAATGAAATACAAAATTAATTAATTATAAATATTAAAAAAAGTTGCCATCTTCCCATTTTTGGTTTTAAAAATTAAGTCTTTAGGATAAAAACTGTTTGCTTAAATTTTGGAGAAAACGATAAAAGATATATTTTAAATATTACTCAAAAAATAAAATGGCGAATATGGACTAAACAACATATTTAAAAATGAAGAAGATAAAAGAATAAGATAATTAAAATGGAAGATCCTTTTTTAATAATTAATAAATTTCTTGTTATATTTTAAACATTTTTTTAATTAATAAAATGTCCATGAAAACCTATAAAATAGAAGTAGTTAATTGTAGCCATATTAATGTAGTCAAAAATCAAGTTTACCAGGTTTTAAAACAAAAAATCGAGTTTCTGGTAATACCGAAAATAAGCAACTTACTGTGAAGCTACTCCGCTTCTGACTAATGGCGTAGCCAGGATTTTGTTCAGGCGGGGGACAGACAAGGAAGAATTAATGATACTATAAAAATTAACTTAAAAATGAAAATTTTTACAGTTACCTGGCTATATAAAGAATAATTAAAAATGTCTAAAGTTCGGAAGTATCGGAAGAGTTTTAGATATTTAGTCCGCCCTATTGAACTCTCTATCTTAAATTTTGCAAATCTAACTTCGCATTTGTGATCAGTGACCCCCGTATATTAAATTTATTCTTAAATAGTTTATTTTTAGAATATGATTATTTTTTTTTATCTTTAGACAGTTCACAAAGGCTGATGCCTAAGTACTAACGTACCGTGGGTGTCTTAAGTGTGGTGAGAGGGTGCAAGAGAAAAATGAACCCCTTTAAATGCTAGCAATCCGCGGTTTTTTCATAAATTAAGAACAATTAAACGAATATTTCACTAGAGTGTTTTACACTGCAAAATGTCCTGTTTTCTACTTGCAAAACTCTTACCTCCACCCTCCTGGATTAAACCAACATGATGATTTCTCAGCAACAAAATTTTGTTAGGTTAAAGAAAAAAACTATTGTCAGTCTGATAATAAACAGTGTGTTTCTATCTAAAATTTGGCTCATTTTCTCGTAAAATAGTCTTGTCGAATACCAGTCCAGAAATAATTTTCTAGGCAAAATATTTCTCTTAATTTATTCAAGTTAGTTGCTTTTATGGCAATTTCGTTTATGACATTTTTTACAAAATCACACGCCTGACCGCTTGTAGTTTTTTTGTACATATCATCCAAGAAATTGTCGAGAAACAAAATTTTATACAATCAAAATATTTAGCCGACAATTTTTTTTCTCTTATGATATTATACAGGGTATTTTTTAATAAAATGTCAATATTTAAGGGAGCGATTTTTGGCTTCATTTTAAGAAGAAAACTTCATATCCTAAACATCTTATACCTTTAAATACTTTAATAAAATTTGGCATACATACACTGATTTCTCTAAAAATAAAAAAATATTTTTAAATTCCATAATAGTTTCTAAGCAAAGTTAATTATTTAAATTCGATGCACGGTTTTCGCTTAAAAAATAAAAACCGTTTCTCTGCAGGATCATAACATCACAATATTGGTAAACAATATCACCATGCAGAGAATTCTCTAGATTTTATTTTTCTAGGTCGTAGTCGGACTTAAAAAAATATATTTTTTTAGTCGGACACACGGTTTTCGTCTAGAAAAATTAAATCTAGATATTTGTCTGCATGGTGATATTGTTTACCGATATTGAATCATTCAGTGATTGGGAATCTTAGAAATATTTTTTATTTTAAGAGAAATCAGTGGCAAACCATCAATGTCTGCCAAAATAACGCAGGTCAAATTCCGTAAGAATGCCACTGGTGGAAATAAAAAAATATGGTACATTAATAAATGGCTCCTGATACATAGTTATATAGTATACCTTGAAAAAATCCTGAAAATTCGATTTTTTGATTATAACTCGTAAAATATAGCATTTAGACAAAAGTTTTTATAATCTAAATTAAAGGTTTTATAAAAATACATAATTTATGTTATATAACATTTCTTGTAGCTTTTATAGTTTTTGAGATATTGACGAATAAAAATTTCTTTGGCCTAAATTTTAGGTAAGAAACAAGATATCGAGATACGGTTTTCGCGACCTTATTAAGGCATTATTTAGCTACTTTTTCATAAAAAATTATACCAAAGCATTTAATTTCTGTGAGAAAATTAACCATATCTGTCGGAATGTCGAAAAAAGCCCTCTAGCGGCGACGTGTGAAATTAACAAAACTTTAAATATTTTAAGATTTATAGCCCAAGAATAGCTCTTTTCAACTAGCCCATGTTTGTCAAAATCGGCTCAGCGGTTTCGAAGATACAGGGTGTGTTTGACGGAAACCTTTGAATACCCCCCACCACTTTGTTTTTAGAGACATAGCAAAAATTGTTAAACAAAAAAGGTTCAGATTATTGTCTACTTTAAAGATCAGGTATTTTTTTGTTAGGTTAATATAGCAAAATTCACAGAAAGATCACTTTTTTAGATTGAAGATTGCAGTCACGCCCCCTAGCGGCCATTTCAGAAACTTGAAAATAATTTCCAGCTATTTCTCTTGACCACTTTTACTAACAATATTTTACCCCAACGCTGTGCGATAAATGTTTTCTGAGATACATTGTTGTACATTTGTACACCCTGTACATGTATGTCAAACTTGGTATTACAGATATTAATAATAAATTATTTATTTTTTAAAATTTTACCAACCTGTATCTCACAAGTTAAGACTTTTAGGACATACAATCGTATGAAATTTTATTCTTAAAATGGACCCAAAAATTGCCCCCTTAAATATTGAAATTCAATTAAAAAACACCCTATATACCGCTATAACTCCTTAAACGCTGTAGTTCCTTTTACCCCTGTTTTTTGACATAGCCAATAGCCTATTAATTTATTTGGATATGGTGTCATTAAAAATACACAAAATTTACAAAATTAATAGAATATATTTTTGTAAATTTATTTAAAAAACTAACAAAATTACATGCCTCCTTATTAAAAATATAATTGTATTTTTATTTACATATATATGTATATGGCACCATTACATTCAGTTACTAAAATATATTTACATAAATAAATCTTTTTAATACTAGAAGACAATATGGCACAAACATTCACAAACTTTGGCATTTCTGACTTTACGAAAAAATTTAATGGTATCGTGTCAGTCTTTTAATTTATTTAATATTTTAAACCTAAAGATATACTTTTTCTTTTAAACCTAACAATTATATACATTTTTGTTACAAATTTGGCGCTTTTAGTGGCAAGAATTTTAATAAATATTTATTTACAATTATTTATAATACCCGGCCTAGTACTATCTGTACATAAAAAATTATTTTTATAGCGTTTGAGCAAACAACTCAAAAGAAAAAAAATTAAAAATACATTTTTTTAGACATAATTAGGTAATAAAAAACTTTTTGTTTTACACAGGATAAAGTTTGTCCCAAAATTATATATTAAAGTTTTTAAGCCCATAAATTAAATACAGTGTAATCCAACGAGAATCGGAAAGAAACTTCATACAATGGGACCGTTTCGGTCCAGGTCCCGGGGTATAGAGACTGAGTCTGCTCAGTCTATCGACCCCTCTGAACCAGCAGATCGCCTGACACAGAAAAAAGGAAAATCTCAAAAAATCCAAATACTTATCTACGTTTTGGTGGTAAGTGTATCACTATTTGCAAGATAAAAATAAAAAGATGAAAATCTAATTGAAAGTTAAATAATAATTTAGGTTAAAATTGCTAAAATTATGCGTAATTGTCTCGAAAGTTTTTTGGGACATTAATCACGAATCGATTTTTTTTCGGAAACGTTTCGTCTTCGAGATATCCATCATCAAAGTTGAAAATCAAACTTACCCCATTTACACTATTCATTTTGCATTTGACACTAAATTGGCACGCAATACTTTATAAACACCTTTTAAAAACCTGATTTTATATTTATTTAATACCTTTTTTTCGTTTAATTGCAAACCTTCACTTTCAAAAGCTGCAACCATGTATTCATGAGGGAATTTTTTAGCAAACATGGCCGCCCTGTTTAAAAATAAAGCTTTGCAATTTATAGAAAAAAAGGTGTAAAATAATGTGCCAATCTAGTGTAAAAATTATAAATTGTATACAAAAAGATCACGCACCCAAAGCGTTCCTTCGAGTAATTCACTCAAGAATCTACAAAAAGTGTGAAGATATGAGTGGTAACACGCAATTTGGATTTATCAAGGGATTTGGTACCAGAGAGGCTTTCTTCTCAATGAAATTGCTTGTTCAGAAATGCTATGACCAAGGGCAAGATGTTTTTATCTGCTTTATCGACTATTAAAAAGTTTTTGATAACGTAAAACACGGGCCACTGTTGGAAAGATTGCAGGAGATCGGGTTGGATGATAAAGATATTAGAGTAATAAAGAAATTGTACTGGCAACAGCTGGCCGGAGATCTTTGGTATTTCGAAGGGAGTCTGTCAGGGATGTGTACTGTCACCTATTCTATTCAACATTTATGTGGAAAAAATCTTTCAACTAGCATTGGAGAATGAAACCCGAGGTATCAAAGTCAATGGTGTCCCAAAAAACAATATCCGCTACGCAGATGATACCGCGATCCTGACTAATAACATTGAAGACCTCCAGTCAATACTAAATCAAATCAACGAATGCGGTGGAAGGTTCGGGCTACATATAAATGTTGCCAAGACAAAAATGATGGTGATTAGCAGAAATCAGCATATTACTTCTCTCAACATCAACGGAGAAAATATTGAGCATGTCGCCAAATTTACCTATCTTGGCGCCTCCCTAAATGAAGGGTGGGAATGTGATGAAAAAGTGGAGGGAAGAATTTGTCGCGCGAAAACAACCTTCTTTAAACTCGAGAATATACTTTTTCACAGAAATTTGCCCCTACACACTCGAATACGTGTGGTGCAGTTGTACTATACGGTGTTGAAACTTGGTCACTTAAAGCCAGAACGCTAAATCGGATCGAAGCTTTTGAGATGTGGACACTACGCCGATTGCTGCGTATTCCTTGGACAGCCCACACAACTAATGATGAAGTTCTACGAAGGGCTGGCGTGGAAAGACATCTATTGGACACGGTAAAAAAACGTAAAGTGTCGTATCTCGGGCCTATACTGAGAGGACCTCGCTACTCCATACCAAAGCTAATACTGCAAGGAAAGATCGAAGGTAGAAGGGGACCAGGTCGAAAACAACACTCTTGGCTCCGCAATATGTGGTATACTGGATGCCGCAACCATTTTTAGACAGGCTGAGGAGGGCACCCTGGCTATTCTGTGACCATCAAATGGACAAATGATCGCCGACGTGCGGCATAGCACATGGCACCCGAAAAAGAAGAAGATACAAAAAGAAGGGGGAATACGGTGAAAATAAGGTTACTTTGATTTTCAACTTTGGTGATAAATATTTCGAAAAGGAAACGTTTTCGATATTTTTTTTCTCAGATTCATTATCAGTGCGTCAAAAAACCCCGTATACCAAATTTGGTCAAAATTGGAGCACATGGACTTTCGAGACAATTACCCAACTTTCATAAAAATTATAGATATTCTGAGATCGCTTTTAGAATTTTTGACGTAATTTTATACATGGCATTAATCTGTTGAAACAGGTATACCTATTTATTATTTTAAAAATTAAAACTAGGTGGTGTGTTGATTGACTTTAAGTTTTCGTGAAATTATTTCAGCATCAAGCAAAGGTAACTATGTATTATTTAAATTAACTGATATTAATGCTACACAATTATCTTTATTTTTTGAACTTTTAGACCATTAGCCAAACGCATAAAAGAACGTCGAAGATACAACATTAAAAACACAGAATTCTACAATTCAAAAATCTGTTAACACTTATTTAATCACAATGACATAATAAACTGAAATGCTTCTAGTATTTTAACAAAGAAAACTTGTCCAAAAAAGAAAACGAAAAATTAAAGAAAGTGCATAAATATATGTTATTAAATAAATATATATATACAATATGAGTTAATTTAAATAATACATGGTTACCTTTGCTCGATGCTGAAGTAATTTCAGGAAAATTTAAAATCAATTAATACACCATCTATTTTTAATTTTTAAAATAATAAATATACCAGTTACAACTAATCAATGTCATGTAAGACAAAAAGAAAAAAATCTAAAATAGATCTCAGAATATCTATAATTTTTATCAAAATTTTAACAATTTTAATTTTAATTATTAGTTAATTTTCAGTTAAGTTTATTTACTTTATTTTTATCTTAAAGACGGTGGCAGACTTGCCACCAAAACGTAGATAATAATTTGGATTTTTTGGTGGTTTTTTGTTTTTTCTGTTTTGAGCGGTCTGCTAGCTCAGAGGGGTCAATAGGATTGACCAGGCTCAATCTCTGTATCCAGAGAACAGGACTAAAGCGGTCCCATTTCATAAAGTTTCTTGTGGCGTGTACCCAACGAGGGCTTTTCATTTTCAATACCTTATCTATTGGTTTGTTTTTAAAAGCGTCTATGGAATTCGTATTTATTTTTAATAATATCAGAATAATTTTAATTCATATGATAAATTTGCGATTTAAATTAGAATATAGAAAAAGATGGCAATAAATACCTAAAAGCAAAACACATAAGAAATTTAATTCTGTTATTACTAAAAATAAATACGAAATGTTTTTATTAGAACGTATGGAAAAAATGAGAGAAAAATGTTGCTTTTATGTCGTATTTATTCTGTTCCCATACAAATCATTTTTCTTCCTTTAGATTCCAAGGATAAAAATACACAAAATGGCTATTTCACGTTTTTTTTTTTATTTTGAGGAAAGTCATAAGTATGACTCTGTTCAGTTCTTGTTAAATGACCCCATACACAAAATTAAAAAATCCTTTTTATCACTTTGATATAACCACTATTAGATTTAGGAGATAAATTGAAGATTCTGCTATTTTTTGTTAAGTTTTTATACTCTCTGATGTAAAACGTGTCCTGTGAAGAAGAACATATTCATAACTTGTTTTACTTCATACTATTAGTGATCAAAATCACAACAACACAATTACAAAAAATTAATAATATAATGGAAAAGGTAAACATTACACAAGCCCACAAAAAAATTAAAGTGGTGTGTGCTGGGTGTCGGACTAAGATTTTCTGGCGTATTTTTTTCCGCTAAACACGAATCTGAAGTCAAAATGGGGGGTCAAACAGCAAAAAATGAAGAAAAGGCGTAATTTCAGATAGCAACGATTTTTTAATTTGAAACATCAATATCTTAAATACTCTAAAAGATACACGAAACTTTATGTGACATAAACTACATATGTATTTTTACAAGACCTTTAATTTAGGTTTTATAAACTTTTCGTTTAAATGCAATATATTTCTAGTTATAATCAAAAAACCGAATAATCAGGATTTTTTCAAGGAATACCTCTGGAAAAAATTTGATTTTTTTTTTACATTTTTGGTTGTTTTTTGCAGATTTTAAGTGATTTAGGATTTAAATAAATAAAACCAATAATTGATTATAAAAAACCAAAATCACATTAATACAAAAAATATATATTTTTTCTATTTTGGACTGAAATTTTTTGTCAAAATTACATTTTCGTTTATATCTCCTTTATTATTTATTCTATCAAAAATGTTTATATAACATTTTATATAGACAATTGGGAGAGCTCTATTTTTTGTTTTATGATTTTTTTGTATCTCTTATGGTTTATATAGTCGTAGTCCAAACATTCCGTGGTAGCAGGTTTTTGCCGGTAAATGTACCGTATCGGTTTTTTGGATTTTTCTCAATTTTTTGTTGCTTGACCCCCAATTTTGACTTTAGATTTTTGTTCAGCGGAAAAAAAATACACCAGAAAATCGTAATCCGACACCCAGCACACACCACTTTTTTGTGGACCTGTGAATCAGGGAATCCAATAATTGACCCCATTAAAAATTACATGGGATGATTCATTTTTGCCAGTAAATGTCGCGTGTAGGTTTTTTGGATTTTTCTCGATTGTTTGCTGTTTGACCCCCAATTTAGACTTTAGAATTGTGTTTAGCAAAAAAAAATACGTCAGAAAATCTTAGCTGGGTACCCAGCACACACCACTGTTATTTTTTTGTGGGCCTGTGTTATTAACGACCAACTGTGACTAGAACGAGATAAAGAAACTAACCCATAGCATCCAAAAAGACAACACGGTATTGAATAGTGATGAAATCATTAAATAATGACGTACTTTAGAGCTTCTTTATAACGTCATAGGCGTAGAGTCAATGATAACCAAACCTGCTTAAAAGCAACTGGGAATTACAAATTGTAACAGATCAGTCTAAGTTGGCTCACGTCACCCGAGTGGTTCATATTTTTTGTCAAACGAAACTGCGAATTATTTACTTGCTACCATATGTATTAGACCAAAAATATATCTAATATTATACTGCCCTAATTAATAATATATTAACAGAAAGCATTTTACTGGGAATAATCTTTGTTTAACATCAAATGCTTGACACTACTATCAACAAAACGTCAATCATAATCAACTTAAGGGTCCCACAGACTATCGTTCTTTTTAACTTTCTTAATCGCTGATTAAGACTGCTCAGTCGGACGATTAAAACTTTTTTCCCTAAACTAAATTTAATTTTAAACCGTCTTAATCGCCGCAAGCTGCAGTCGTTCACAGAAAAACGTAAATGAAGCGTGTTTATTTGTTACAAGAATGACTATTAAAAATGATCTCCGCATACACTTCAGTTTTAAACGTAGACGGAAAAATCGACGATTAAGATTTCAAGCGCGGCCAGAAATTTTCACCAACGGTGTTATGTTCGGTTTGATTGCCACGATTAAAACTGCTTAAAAAGAACGAGGTCTGTGGGGGCCTTCATACTGAGCAGTGCAACTTCTTTGATTAACTAAAAGTTAAGATAATGTTTATTTACAAGTTTTGCTAGTTCAGAAAAGGGGGTAAAGTCACGTAGGTTTGATTACCAGTTCCTTCAGCTTTGAGTTCCTTAAGCCTACCATCGTCATAGCTTTGATCATACTTAGGAGATCCTGTTCCGTATCTTTCAGGTGACTGGCTTAGATTCGGATCGACGTACTCAATTTTTACTCCTATAGAATTTTCATCTGTGGTTGGGGAATGAGTTTGTAACATTGAATACTCCCTTCCTAAAGGTGGACTTTGATTCGATGGAGGTGTAGAGTAGTCGTGTGTTCTCATAGGTGAACTAAAAAGCTGTGTATCGTGAGAACTTAACATGTAAGAATATGAGTTTTGACTTGAACCAAAGGTGTTATATGAAGCTGGAGACCCAAAACTCGTGTACGGTCCAGGAGCACTATTAAGCAAATTCAAATGTCCTCCTAGATCATATGAAGTTTGACCATAAGACCAAGAGTCTACTGGAGCCGCCGGTTGATTTTGAGTGAAAGGAATACTTTGATTAAAATTAGTGTTGATGGTTGAGTTAGGTGAGGTTGAACTGATGTATCCAGTTTTCCGTGGTGGTTCTCGCTTACGCCATTTTGCCCGTCGGTTTTGGAACCATACTTGAACTCTGGATTCACTAAGGTTTAGTTTAAGAGCTAATTCTTCTCTGGCAAAGACATCAGGATAGGGTGCTCGTTCAAAGGCTCGTTCGAGTTCTTCAAGTTGAAAAGCAGTAAAAGTTGTTCTGTAACGACAAATAAAGAAATTTGAAAAAGGCATACAATAAACTGCAATTAAATAATTTTGTGTAAAAAACTGCTACAGTAGTAGACATGATGTCAACATTCAAAAATTACTAATATTTTGTATTCATTATATAAAATAGGATTTATGGATCATAAAAAATGTTTTTATTTTTACAATATATTATATACTGATATTTATTTTTCACAAAATAAAACTATAAAATACCGTCGTCGGCCATGATATGTGAAACACTAATTAGAGAGAATTACATCATTCACCAGCAAACGTCATTTTGTGTCGTTTGCATTTCAATTCTGAGCATATACCTACCTGGAGGCAGTCTTATCGCAAAAAGTCCACCTTTTTCTCTCCCTCTCTCTCTTCCGCGTGTAATCAGCACGCAGTGCGAAAGAGAACGGTTGTAGACTTATCGCGTTAAGGCTTCCTTTAGGTAGGTATAAATTCGCAAAAAGAATGTTTTTCTTCACTCTTTAAATGGATTTAGAGAAGAGTTGACAGAAATTTGTATAAGAAGCTTTTATTGCGTATATTTAGTCAATTACTACAGTTACCAGTTAAACAATTAGGTAAACCGAAAATAAGGAAAAGCTTTTATTTAATGAAACTAGTTAATTAATGATAATAAAAATTTCACTCCGCAATTGCGACCAGACTTTTGCTTATTTTAAACCAATAAAAATTTGTTGAACTTAAGAAAAAAAATGTTTTTTAAATTCCTAGGAGTAACATCTAAATTTAATGCTTAGGCGTGTTGTTAAATTCATCGATGGATCGAGCGCACTAATCGATGTTTCATCAAGCCGTTTTTAAATTAATTGATGGAAAAGCCTAAATAAGATGGTTGTTTTAGTAGTATAGGACAAGGATAAACTATGGTAATCTAGTGTGACGTCACGATAGATTTCAGCGCTAAACCATCTGATGAATTTAACAACACGCCTTTTTATATTGTGAAATATGCTATCACACTTATAGTACGATCCTAAACAAAACAAAATTAGTCAAGAGTTTTTTATGGCATTTATATTGCGTAATGCGCAGACTCGTTGTTTGGATTAACCACTATACTTTTTGAAGTAGTAAGAAATACTCTATAGTTTTGATTATAACTATATAGGTTAATTGATACGAAATACAAAAAAAATATATTAAAAGGTTTAACTGTATTTCTAAGCCGCCTAGGCCAAAGGTTAATTCTCCTAAATAAAATGAGTTTAGAAGATTTTAATTTTAATTATTGTTCTCAACTCAGACTTAAAGGTAGATGGCCGGGAATTCCGGGAAATTCCCGGAATTTTGGGTGTGGTCCCGTGTCCAGTAATTACTCCTTACTCTCCCGAAATTCATGAATACTAGTTTTTTCCACAAAATCACGGCACCACCAAGTTTAGTTTTTATCTTTAAATATGTATCTTAAAGTGATTTTTCTTTAAGAGAAGTGCTGATTCCTTTTATTAGTTTGTAGCCTAACTATAACTTTTTATCTATGACTGTATATGGTATGGTTGGTATGTATGTAGTTTGTTAGTTAATAGATTTCACAAAAAAAATAAAGGTATATTTTTATAATCATTTGCATTTTTTTAATACCTAACTAGTAATTTTAATATTTTTTCCATTGCCCGTCCAACAGCCAGATTTCGACTCTAAAATTTCAACTTCGTTTGTAATCCTAGTAATGTCCAGGAAAAGATAAGCTCGTATCTGGCAACCCTACTTAGAGGCAACCTTTTGATCACAAAGATTTGAAGCTTTGGATTTTTATTTATAAAAAAGAATATTAAAAATAGACATTGAAAATGAGAATGAAAAATATTTGTCTATTAAAAAAAAGTATACTCTATTTGTTTTTTTTTAATTAAAAATATTTTTGTCATATTCTAAAAACGAAAAAAAACTATTGATTATGATTGCATGTTAACTTTATCTGTGTTTTCCTTCAAAATAAGTACAAACGGTATTCGGAATATGGAAATTGTAGATTGGGGCTTAAGCCCCTTTAAAATCATTTGGCTAGTTACGCCCCTAATTTTTGAAAAATACATTATTTTTATTTAAAAATATGGCCCTTTACATACATTTTTATGGGTCAATAAAAATAAATACCATTAAGTGTATGATTTTTGACAATTCGTTTTAACATTTTTAGTTTTGGGATTTTTTTTCTATTATTCTATAAGTACCCGCATTATTTGTAAATACACAAATTATATTCAATTTTAAGCATTTTATAGAAAAAATCAGCTTTAAGTTATTCCGCCACTTAAAAACCAAAACGCCCGTCAGTTGTCCACTTGAGGGGTGATAAGGGATCGGTACGTCATTTCAATAAAAATACCGTGTCAGGACAGATGCGTGAAATACCGACACACGTTGTAGCACGCGGGCACTTTTTGCACTTTTCTAGCGAAAGTCAATTTACCGAAACTAATTGTAACGAGGAGATGGTATCTTTCATACACAGGGAGGCAAAAATAACATATACACGACATTCTCGTTTTAAAATCAACTGCCTTTTTTAGAAATAGAATAGAATAGTTCTTAAAAATAGATACATACCTCATAAAAAGAGCATTATTAAATATTAAAACAAAAAACATCGGGTAAATAGCTTTGACGAGAGTTACAAAGCGAAATAGGGAGTTATAACTGTTTACTGTTTGATATAATATATCTTATTGCCTTTGTACCGTATAACTATAATAATTATTAACGTAAATGGACATTTTACCTACATAAAATATAGTAAAGTCAGAACAACATTTTGACTAGGTTGCTTTTTAATTAGAGAAGTAACAGAGATTTGTTGGGTAATTAGGATTTAGGATTCAACAGGAAATCACCAGTAACATATTTTAGAAAAAGGTGCGTAGAACCTAAAAACCATAATCCGTACAAAAGTTAGCTTTTCTCTGTTTTTTTGTATGAAAAAAAAACTGTCAAAAATAGCATACTTTCAATAGGACTTTGTTTAAGGAATCAAAACATTAACAAAATGGTTTTTTGCTAATCCTTATTTGTGCATTTTTTGTAGAGAAAAGTCGGAAAAA